>JAANDH010001509.1:0-33137 GCA_011799765.1 Nymphaea thermarum
ATGATTGATATTTATGCTCCAGCTTGAGGGGGAGTGTTAAATACTTATAGCAGTCGGGTGGTTTTCTGAATTATTAGAAAGTTAGAATAGGTTCACTTAATTATTGTCTTATGTTTAGTGGACTATTTCTGTAAAATTGGTAACACACCCTAGTCTCATATTAATAGGAGATTAGGGTTACGTGCTGAAATAAGAAAATGGTTCCTCTCTCTCTCTCGTTCTCTCACTCTCTCCCTCTATCTCTCGCCCCTTCTTCTTCCAATAATCAACAAATATATATTTAAGCAACATCAATTCCGACAACAAGTCGATTTTTGTATGATGCTTTTTGTTTGACTCACATAACCTTGAACTAATAAAGCTTCTGGCATTTATAGAATCAAAGACAAAGATACTTGGTTTCTGGATTTGCAGGGCAGAGGGCACAAGGTCACTGATACTCTAGGCAAGGACCTTGATGGATTCTTCCAAGCAGAGTTATCCCCATCAAGCTCTCAGCCAGCCCCCATCTCCATTGCTGAGCTTGGATCAGGAAGAAAATCACCTCGGCCTCCATGAGAACACCATCACGCATCAAGTTCCCAAGCATCATTAATTCCCAGGTGTCAAAAGAAGCTTTACATCTATTTGATGCCAGAGGGTCTCAAATTTGTCATATTGAGGGGCAGGAAGCAAATTTTGAAACTGTAGGAATTATTTCTTCTATCCACTTTAGTAGCCGAAATGCATCACATCCACTGAGCTTGAAATGGAGTCTTACAGTCTTATTGTTTGTACAGTCTTATTGTTTCTAAAGACAACAGATCACTAAATTCTATAGCTCCTATGCTCAAGTAATCAACAGAAAGCATCGCTCAATTCCTTTTCTATTCAAAAAAACAGCAGCTAGCTTATTGGCATAATTTTGGGTACAAAAAGTCAATAAAATATAAACAAGACAATTTAAACTATGAACAAAAATGTCAATATATATCTCAAATTAATTTAACACAATCAATTAGACCATAGAGGAAGATATACTAGTCTACAACAGCACAAGCAATGCAACATGTGGACCATAGCTTTCAAACTAGGTAGGCCCAAAATGAGGGGGGAAATGAACAGAATGCACCAATGCTAGGATTTGTAACCTGTATTTGAATGGAAATAAATGAATAAAATTCTTCACCTGTCTCACGAACCGCAAGGACCTACTATCAGGGTCAAGGCCACCAATATGAAAAACTGATGAAACTGCATATCCAGATGTTGGCCGTAGTTGTGAATCTCGCTTGTCAAGTTTGTACATGTATCTTACTGAAGACACCAAACTATGACCAAGCTGCCTCCTGATTGATTTTGAGGACATATGTGAAGGGTCTGTCAAGGTACGCCATGTCAAATTATACAATAAATCATGACGTCTCGTTGAAAACAGTCCTACAGAAAAACCGAGGAGTCCTTCTTTGTAAGATGAAAATTTCAACCAATCTTGTGAAAGTAACGATACTCTAGCTGTTAGAGGGGTTGATAATCTTCCTAGTCTTGGCAATGATACTCCAGAACTAATTTCAGTGGTTTGATTCCATCCATAGGACCCAGAACTGTCCCAAATATCCCCATATCCAAACAGATTTTTCAACTTTACTGATCCTTCAACAGACCAAGATTGAGCCTGCAATTCATTACAGATTATGAAATCAAGAACCAATCTATATTAGAAAAAAAAAAAACAGCACATGATGACATAAAACATTTCAATAACTGTAATGGATGTTATTTATGACCATTCTGCATTCCAACAGCACCAGTTCCTTGCAATTTGTCGAAAGAGAATTTTAATGTGTTACATGGACTCACCTAGAATTGTGCCATACCCACGTCGACACAGTTGGACATGGGTGTGGGTACAGCACATAACTTGGACATTGCAAACTGATATTTGGTACTTTTGGTCTATTATTGTACTTTGTTCATTAATTTATATTTTATTAAATATAGATAATTGAATTATGTGCCTGTTCACTTAAAATCTTATTGTTGATACATATATATATATATATATATATATATATATATATATATATATATATATATATATATATATATATATATATGGTTGTGTCTCCGACTCTCCACACCCAAGTTTTTTGAAAAATGCTATGCACCACAGTGTTTGCATTCGCACCTGCATCCATGTGACATAGACTTTAATTCCATTCAGATCACAAAAAGGAACAAAACAAACAAAGGGAGCTTGGAGCTCATAGTTAAGAGATTTTGCAGCAAGGAAAGGATGAATGCGAAAGAGTTTGATGAACCACTAAGAGCTTCTATCAAATATCAAGGACTCTTAGTATGAAAGACAATGCACAAGTGACTAGTTTAAACTTTAAAGTTTAAACTATACAACATCATGTACGCACAAATAAGGTCACTATTTAAGATGTCAAATGAGACAACTAGATGATTGGTTTGCAATAACACCAAAGCGTCTTTGTTTGAAAACCATGCAGATTGCCTTTGTACTCATTTAAAAAGAAGAAAAAGAAAAGAAGGCTATTAAGATGCATTCAAGACAAATTCCATGTTAGGCTCCTTAAACATCATTTAACCAAATTTTGAGATATGATTCCAGTCAACAATGATGAAGAAATGGAAGCTGCTCACCTATTTCTATTCCTATGTGTTAGTGCATATTTGCTACAGCCTACAATTGCTATGATAAGGCATTCCGAAATTTCCCAAGGGTTTTTACATGAGATAGCAACCCAGAATATCGAGAAATTTTGGTACTCAATATGATGCATCAAATTTCTTGTTCCAAAACATACCTAAGGTATCCAATCTCATATAGGTGCAGGGAGCCAATGCTGGTGTTGGTGCAGTACTTTTTAGAAAAGGCTGGGTGCAGGTGCAGTAATATATGTATAGATGTGTGTGTGTGCTTGTGTGGATAAAAAAGTTAAAAACAAAAATATTTTTTAACAATAATAAGTCTCTTATCATAACAAAAGAGGGTTTTAAATTTAAAGTAAGATGTGAAAAGGTGGCTGTTTGCATTCTTCTTTTACTGCCATTAGGTAATATGCTCCTCCTCCTTCCCCACTTTTCTTCTTCTTCTTCTTCTTCTTCTTCTTCTTCTTCTTCTTCTTCTTCTTCTTCTTCCTTTTCTTCTCCTCCCTCTTCCTCCCTTTTTTTTTTTTTTTTGGAGATTGGACTGCACCCAGCAGCATCCACACCCCCGAATGTGATTCGTGTACTACACCCAAAGGGGTAGAAGGTACCAGTTCTCCATCATGTATGCAATAAATTTAGATTTTGAAGAACGCTTACAAAGTTCCTGATTAACATAAAGCTTTCACAAGATTAAAACATCAAGAATAGTGAAGGAATGCACTATCTATTTTTATCTCTCTTTCAAGGAGCCAAGGTATCCCATCCAAACCACATATTGCCAAATGCCAAGTCTTTGGTAGGCAAAGTACTTTAGTAATTAGTCACCTTGCCCTGTGGAGAGTACATCCAGCTTCTACTTTATAGCCAGGAACACTGCACGTAGATGTCTAGTTCATGACATCCCATTAGTGGCATTCACAGATCGGCCATACCATATCCATACAGCGAGTGGGCCTACTAAAATATGACTATCAAAAACAAGTAACTGTGCAGTTATGTGGCAGAAACAACAAAAGCCGAAAGACAAACCATTACTGTGACCTATAAATTTCTTATGATCGCCTGGAAAACAAGGCAAAAGACACTAGAAACGTTACAAGCAACAAGTACGGATAAACAGAACGATCAAGCAAAAAAAATAGCAGCATGTGATGTTAGGAATAAGTTTCATGCCATTCACAGGCTTAAGAATGATGAGGACTGACAGTATTGGCCTTTACACTTCAAAGTTCAAACATGGGTCATCATAAAGATCACCCTGATTTATTAAACCAGCTTGCTAGTTGGAATCTCGACCTTCCATTCACAATGACGGATCCCACTTAAAGTGAGGACCTCATTGTTCTCATGTATTACGAGACTGTGGAAGGGGAAACTAAGTGCAGTCCAGAAGTTCCACCTTGAGCATGGCGTGGCTGCTCTTAGGACTGCAACGTGCATTTCCACATATTGGAAGCATCAGCAAAGTACCACCTTTTCTGTTTTCTGTTACTAAAACCTTTCAAATACACATTGTTCTGCTACGTGATTGGTAAAGGTGGAAGACATGTTACTTGCGTCACGGTCATAGATAAATCTCTTAAAGTATTTAGGATCCTACTAGTTCGTATTTGGTCGTCGAACTGGAGTGCAATTTCCTTTGTGTCCAACCTATTGATCGGACAACTAGCAATCGAAAACCTCACGCCACCAAGAAGTAAGTTTTTAACCAATCTAGGGTTTATGCCAAAGGATCTAAAAAGCTAAACGATATAGACAAAAACATTTTGCTTACACCATGGATTTGGGTAGTACCTCTGGTTTCGAGAAGACACCAATGTCTCCTGTAAGCGGATTCTTCAACTCCCGGACATCGACAATGACGTTGGCAGTGCCGGGGAGTTCAGGCGGCCCACTGTCGAGGGTTATCGACACGGATTCAAAGATTTCCCAGCTCCCTAGCCTGGCGTTGGCGATGGAAGCAGCTCGAATTAGTTCCTGCACGGTTTTCGCGTCCCGCATGGCCTCGAGCTCGGCCTCGATCAAGGAATCCTTGGTCTTGGTATTGCCTTTTATCAGGATGTCATGGACGCGGATTCCTACCTTCTCGGTCGACAACCTCCTGAATGCCCTCTCCAATTTGGCCTTCTCCGCCTCCGGTCCTGCAACCACATTAATTCCTTCGACCCTTTCGTCTTCTTCCTCTTCTTCTCCTTCTTCTTCCCCCTCTTCATTTTCTTCTGTAACTGCGCCGCCATTGTCTTCTACTTTGGCTGGCTTCTCTTCTTCTTGTTGGGCGTCAGCCTCTCCTTTCCGGGTCTCCATGATTGTAGAGAGCAAGCGAGAGAGAGCGAGTGTGGCAGGGTGGGTAGCAAACGAGCCCGAACCAACTGAAAGGCAGTTAAAAGCCCTCCGCAACACTGTGCACGGGGTGGTTCGACATCGTGCCGAGTGATCTGCAGCTGATAAACAAATCTCGAATATTTAGTTTGAGAATGCAATTACTAAGTTGATGTATTAGAAGTTTTAAATTGGCCGTTGATTGATTTTCAACCTCCTATCGAGGCGTGCATGAAGGTTTCTGCGGTCATTATCATGACTCATGACTGGAAATAACTAACTGGAAGTCTGGAAGGATTCGTGGTAAGGTGATAAATTTTTCCATTTAAATTTATCCAGTTTGCTATATTGTATATATCTATTGCTTGATTACCTGACTGGAATTATTTAAATTTTTTTATTATTGTAAGATTATATTCAATCATGAAACATGAACAAAGTGGTAGCCAAACTCATTGCAAGTGATTTATTTCAATCATTTTGAAGTAGACACTATTCTCACCAATTCTTACTAAATTAAAAAGTGAGGAACAATGTAATTGATTTCTGGTGGTGTGCGAGAGGTAAACCGCTCTTTCTTCCCTTGCTTCTTCTAGGGTCAAAGGTTGTTTTGGAATCTGAAAGGTCGTATGATGGTACATTGTTTAATTTGGATGTCACTATGCCACCATTTGCAATCGAAATGAATAGCATCAATAAGAATTAAACTAGAAATTAATCCTTAGCATGCCCCTTCGCGTCGGCCCCTACCCAGCAGCAACGTAGTTGTGGAAAATTATTTTCTATTTAAATGTGCGAAATCTACCAGTTAAAACCTGAGACATAACTCTGGGGTCCAGCTAAGATTTCATTCTATGATACCAAATCAGCCACATATTTTTGTCTAAATCACCTACGTTTCGTCCACAAGACGGAATCACTCCTTGAAGCAAAATCGCCCACTGTTGTCCTGCTAAGATTGCAAACCAAGACAACATTGTCTTTCTTGGAAGATAGCCTCATAGTAAAAGAAAAATTAAAAATTAAAAAGCTTTGAAACGTGAAAAATGAGTCAGGCAAAAAAAAGGCAAAAAACCGCCATTATTTTTTTAAATAGAAGAGGAAAACAGGTATTATTGTGTTTTTTTTCATTTGATGTGTTTTTTTTTTTGCTCATCTACTTATTTTTTGTTAGTCTTTTTTGTTTCTCGTTTATTTTATTTTCCCTTAATTTCTAGATTTTAAAAAAAAAATACTGCATTTTTTCTTTCCTTTTATTTTTAGCCTATTATAACCAAGAAAAACCTCCCTGTTTAAAAAATGAAAACAATTATTTGTGACTCTACGCTATTATCTTAATACTCTAAATTGGCCATCCATTTTTCGTCCAGCACTAAACCTAATGAACCATCTCTACGTAACGATTGCCCATCCATTTTCTTAAACCTGAATCGCTCACTGAAATTAAAAAACCAATCTCCATTTTCCATCTATTTTCAAATAAATTGCATCAATAGCCAAAATCACCCATCTTTTTCACCAAAAGAGAAGTGTATTGCATGTAACAATTGCAAATTGCTTCATGGAAGTTTGTGCTGTACTTAACTTGGTGAAAGTGGTCATCGTTGTCTGCTACCAGTGAAGAATCTATTTTTCAATGAGTGGAAAGTGAATGCAATGAAGAGAAAACTTTCATGACTGATGCACCCAAGAAGATTATTACACATGAAAAATTTATTGTCAGTGATATTTCACATAAAAACAATGAAGTTCACCTTGGCATATATGGCTATAAAGTATAAAGGCACAACAACCCGACTTGGCCCAATAATGTTTGTGTTTCTTTATTTTATGATATAAATAAATAAATATAATATATATATATATATATATATATATATATATATATATATATATATATATATATATATATATATATATATATATATATATATATATATCACATTCAGGCTGAGCTTGGACCTGAGCCTTTATGGTTGGGCTGGGCACGAGCCATCTCTACCTGTGTTCTCACCCTAACAATGAAAGACCTAGTTGAGCATGGTCACACTGAGATTTGAACCCCTAACCAGCTCTATGCTGGTATCAGCCCCTCCCTACTTGTTAGTTACCTCTCTGGGTTCATCAAAATGCTTTTCAGTTGCTCCAACTTGTAATTTATGGTTTCATAGGAGGTTACCAATGACGACACAAATTTGTGGCTCTTGAAATTAATGCTATGAAACCACATGCAAGGGCTAGTTCGCATAAATCAAATAGCAACACCGAGGATGGCAACTGAGGCACCAACATGTAAATGATCAAAGTAGGAACGACCAAGACGCTATCCATCTCACAAATACAATCAATTTGGATAACAAGATCCACCCTTAAGGACCAAGACGCTATCCATCTCACAAATACAATCAATTTGGATAACAAGATCCACCTTAAGGTTGTGTTTGTTTCTCCGTGCATCTCAGATCCAGATCTGCGGTGTTCTGTAATCCTATGATCTTAGATCTATGGATTTAAGGTCAGACCTCCCCCCAATCCGACCTTAAACCCACGGTTTTCAACATGTCCTACAAAGGATCTCTCAAAACACACCTTTTTATGCAGCATCGGATCTAAGACATGAATCTCAATCGCCAATGGTGGTGGAAGGCTACCAACCAGCAAATGGTGTCATCCTTTGAGTAATTCGTGTATTGCCTAAATAGAATCCCGTTGAGTTTATCTGTCCATAGAACTAGAAACACAGCAAAGTTAGATTTGTTTGTTTCGGTGCCCCTGTGAATGGGATGGCTCCAAATTTCTGGATTCAATGCCATCGTAACAGAGAATCCTTGCAAGGATGAACAGATTGGTTACCTCCAAAATCATCACGTAATGACAAGCACAAAGTATTATCTTTTTATCTTTACAACAAAATGCTTTTTCCCAATAGGCAGAACAGAGTGAATTTAGTGCATGGCAACAAGCATGGCTACAAGCAGCAGGCCTTCACGAATCAGAATTCATCTTTCTTTCTGTGGGCATTAACTGAACAAAACCTGGGGCTTACAGGAGTCTTGTCTTAAGCCCTATAGAGCGAATATCAATTTTGAAAAGCTTTTCATCTTCCTCAGGTGGCAGTCTGCGGGGGAAGTTTAAAGATGCTGCAACCCGCACCGTTGTGTATTTTCCAATTCTTAACAGGTGCTCATCAAATTCCAAACCTAGCAAACCAACGCAAATTTGCTGAGCAAGATGGTAATGGAACAGTAAGTATAACCCATGGCAGATAAATAAAGCAAAATCCAGCATTCTTGATTTACTATGCCAAATTATGCTGATTCCAGGTGAGGACATGAATTAAGCATACCTCCAGGTGTAAGGTGGAAACCTGACCCAGTTTCATTATAGAAGTTCACCATCAATTGTGACGATGGGGAGTTCCACATAGTCTCCAGATCAGAAAGAGGAATTCTTCAAGCAATGAAACAGAAGGCGCCAGAAAAGTATCACACTATTAATCTACTAAAAAATTTAATATCCACACAAGGAGAAAGGGCACAGGTGCACATTTTCATAATATGATTAGGATAGAGGCCACTCCACTTATCACGGCTATAGGCTCTAGCAAACACAAGAGATGATGATCATAAATATGTTACTGCATAGAGTTGCAGGAATGTACAGATCATCTAGAACAGCAAATCTTCCTAAATACTATTTACCTCATCATCATTTGGCTGCCAAAAGGAACTTTAGGTGACTTACCAAAAGCAAGTGAACATTTTAGAGACTTGAGTGGCAAGCATTGTGCAGATCATCTAAAGCTGCCATCTTCCTAAATATTATTGACCTCAACATCGTCTGGCTGCCAAAAGGAATTTTTAGGTGACTCATCAAAAGCAAGTGAACGTTTTATAGATTTTTAGTGGCACAGCAGTACATGTAACTCCTGTAGTAGTTCTTTGATGGTCACAAGACAAATTGCCTGGTAATATACTGGCTGGTCCACAAAAGATTTTTTTAATCTGTATAACCTTTGGGAGCAGAAATCTCACTTTCGAACCTCATTTCTGGCTACAATCTTTCCCTGCTTCAGCCACTTCCTGCTGAAACTCAATTTACCTCTATAAAAACAAATTTTAAATCTCGTTTGCAAATAATTTTTTGTTAGTCCCGTATTGAAGATTGTGAGAATTTTTCAAAGGCTTTTACAAGGGGTCTTTAATTGATTGTTTGTCCTGCTTCCTAACCTTTTTGGGGCTAAAACCAAAGTTGTTAGAGAGAAGGTTGAAATCCGCCAAACCAGGTCGTGACAACTTTGGTATGAGAGTGCAATATTTAAAGTCTGTCCAATATCAAGTGTTAATCGCAAAAAAGAAGAAAATCATGCGAGCCTATTATAGAAGGGTGCTTATGCTTGAGTATAGACAAGACTCCCAAAGTTTTGTAATAAACCTAAATGCTTGTTTTAACTACATTCTTAAAGGTTTTGCCTTTCATTTCCCCTTGAGTGTATGATCCAAATGGCGTGCACTAGAGGAGGTAGAATGAGGGGAAGAGGCAGAGGCCCTCGCAATGTTGAGGACTGAATTGTTGACACTCATCCTTCTAGGTTAGCACTAGTAAGAAGCATCCAAAAATAACAAGAGTTCATTATGACCACAGGATTAATGCACAACCTCGTGCATACTGCTCTTTCAGGTGGAAACAGTATAGATATGGACAAGATAAAGAACCAAGACACGAAGGGTGTAACTCACAAACAGTTTATGAATTTGCATTCACCAAAGTGTCATGGAAAGGCACAATTGACAGTGCAAAAGAAAAGATAAAAGAGACCGAGAAAATTTTCGCCACTTTGGATGTGCTAGGCAACAAAAAAGTTCACTTTAGAACCTTGAAAATGGATGTTGAAGAAAGGTGAAACACAACATAAGGTAAAGTTAGTTAATCACGAGCCAACTTGGGCAGAATTCAAAGAGGCATTCACAGATGTCTTCATACCAGCATTTACGTGAGAAAAACACATGCAAAAATTTTTTCAGCTTCAACAAAAGAACATGAGCCTGCACGAGTATGTGGTCAAATTTAGGTACTTGAAGAAGTACTGCTCACATGTTTATACTACAGATGCAGACATGGCAAACAAATTTGTGAGATGACTCAAAAACTATTTGAGGAGCAAGGTAATGGGTAGTTGTGTAAGGGATCTAGAAGACAACATAGTCACCCACTTTAAAGAAGACTACAATATGACTAATAGATCAGACAAGAATAATGAATTTTTCAAGCCTAAGCCAAACCCAAATCAATTTAAAAGCAAGCGTAGTGACATGATGAAACAGTGGGAGATGTTCAAGAAACAGAGACCCCATCATTCAAGAAGGATGAAGAGTGTCCCAAGTATCATCGCGAACATCCAGGTAAGCCATGTAACATGGATACAAGAGCATGTTCGTACTGAGGAATGAATGAGCATTTTATTCGGGAATGTCCAAAGAAGAAACAAGCAAATTAGAAAAGAGGTGGAGTCAACCAATCCATAGAAAAGAAGTTATCTGGAAGAGTTTATGCTACTATTGTGGAGGAAGGTACAATCTTAGTAAACTTTCAATTGGCACATATTCTCTTCGATTTGTATATCTCCTTTGAAATTATATGCCTCAAAAAGTTTACCCTATCTAACCAAAACTCATACTTGGAGTACTTGGCATAAAGTTGATTTTGTCTCGATTTTTCGAACACCAGCTCGAGGTGTAGTGCATGCAACGCTTTGCACTCTAAGTACACTAGCAGATCATCAATGCACACTATGACAAAATTGTCTAAATAATTCTGGAACATCTCATTCATGAGGTCCATAAAACATACAGGTGCATTGATGAATCCAAATTGCATAACTCGAAACTCATAATGCCCATTACGTGTGCAAAAAACTGTTGTTGGGAATATTTTCTTCCTTACTCTGCAATTGATGAAATCCTGATCTCAAGTCAACTTTGGAAAACACCTTTACATTCTTCAGTTGATTGAATAAATGCTTACTCTAAGCAACAGATATTTGTTCTTTATTATAACCCGGTTCAACATCATATAATCAATGCACAATCACATTTATTCATCATCCTTCTTCATGAATATAACTAGACAATTAGTGCACCCCAACACGATACACTTAGTCGAATGAAACCCTTACTTGCTAAAATCTTGAACTTGTTTCTTAACTCTTCTAATTCTGTTGGTATCATTCTATAGGGAGCTTGACTATCAAGATGATCAACTTGCTCTCATCTCAATGTGAGTTGCCGCCTGCTAACTTCCACTTCCCACAAGAAAACTCAGCCACACGCCCAGCTCTAACCCAATTAGAGCCACCCTCACCAGAGGAGAAACTTGGGAGTCCATGTGACACAATTCAATAAGGTTAACTTTGTAAAGTCTGGGTCGACCAAATGATAATTTTTTAACTCTTCTTCCTTTTACTATGCTTGTAGTGCATACACATGGTTAATTTGGAAGTTTGTATCTTTTGTTTTCTCTTTTTCAACCTCAAAATAGGTGATTCCTGGACATGCAACCCCTACAAGAAATCCTAGACTGAGAACCAAAGATGCACTTTAGAACCACTGACTTCATCCCAAATACTCAAATTCAACCAAACAAAAAGAGAACCATTCATATGAAATGGCCACAGCCACAATAATCTTCTAATAGGACAGGTTGATTCTCTATCCTCATGCATATATACAACTGTACACATACTTACACACACTCCTCAAAAAGTGCATTAAAATGGTATAGTCAGGAAAACCAAAAAAAGTTATGTGAAAATTAATCACATTTGAAACTACTGCCAAAATGAAAATGTTTTGATACTTTGGCAAGATTTGCAAAAAAAAATTCTAATATATTTTATAGTCTTTTTTATTTCCTTAACATTTCAATTGCTAAGGGTGCGTTTAGACTTTGGATACACCCTCAAAATGTCGTGTGAGAGGAAAATGTTGTTTTGCCTCTCAAACGACATACTGAAGGCACTTGGATCAAGTCCAAACTGGGTTTCCTAGAAACCTAGTCTCTCAAAACGATGTTTTCACTGTTGTTTTGCATAAGGAAAAGAGAGGAGGGTGTCTTTTTTAACCAAAATGACCTTTGGTTGGGGTGCCAATATTCTACCTTTTCCAAGGTTGGTTTCTGATGCGTTTTTTCCAATTCCCATTCATGGTTTAAGTGGTTAAGTAAGTATGTAAACAAAAGGCAGTAGTTCGGTACTCAGTGAACTTAGGGCCAACAAAAATAGCCTCTACATGAGAAGTGTGCATTGTAAGAATCTGTGTGAGACAAGTACGCCTGTTTTGCCCAGGTACCCGTGTCGGGTACGTGGGTACGGCGACACGGGTACGGGGACGGCTAAGGTACGACTGCATTTTAAAACTATTAAAATCATATTTTCAAATTTAATTTTTCTCTAATTTTTTATTTTTCCCTTATTTTATATTTCCCTTCCAATAAGATTCTATATTTTCCTCTCAATTTTCTTTAATCTTGAGATTTTTTGTAGATTATAACACCATTAATGTTTTTTTTTCATTTGATCATTTTTGATAATTTAAAAATTTGTTGTACCTGCGTACCCATAATTTTCAAAGTCGCAGTACCCAAACCCGTATCACCATACCCGTTCCCATACCATACCCGCACCCATGTGACATAGGTAAGAATACACCTTCCCATATCCCATTTCGTGCCTTTTCTCTTATTGGCTTTAAAGGAAAAAAGTTTTCCCAAAAAAGAGAAAACAAAAGAACATTTCAAGAGAGATAGAAACAATTATTAGGGTATTATTATTTATTCTAAGACAAAAGCAGAGAGAAATATCTCATAATATCTTTCTTTATTTATTAAAATATTAATTTAGGGTTTCTTATTATTAAATTATCATTTTGTCTAAGTTATTACTATCTAAAGTGCTCATCTTTTCTTAAGTATTATGTATTTTTAAATAAATGGGTATTTTTTAATTAATGTGATCAAATGATTCCAATGCCAATTCAATGCAGCCAATTTACTGAATCATAAGCTCTCCGATTCAATTTAAAAAATGATTTGGTAACATTTGTTGGAGCAACTATGAACTACACATTATGTAAGCCTACAAACAATACATAATGTGTCACATAATTCAAAGATATTAAGGCAATGAAAACTTCGCTCTTCCAAAAAAAATCCAACTGCTCAAAAATTTTCAAAATTATGTTTTTAGTGAGAAAACATAAATACATTTGAAAACAAGAAGTACCGCTCACAGCCACATAGTGGTCGTCGACCATTAAAAAGAGTGGTCAATGTCAAGTATTGACTGCACTCTAGGTGAAGGGCATGGTGATAAGAAAGCATATGATAAAAGGAATGTGATATTCTTGAACCAAATGTTAAAAAGGCACTTCACAAAAGTCATCTTTTGCCATCTGAAGGAACTAGGTTTCAAAAAGTAAAAGTCTAGTTTTAGTTATGTCACCGTAACAAAAAACCAGGCTTTCAGAACTCATAAAAAAATTGTTTATCAAAAAAACATTTTTCAAGGTGTCATCCAAACAGGACCTAAGAATTTCTGTCAATGTTTTTGTATGAAAACTAGTGGAAAACTCATAATTTCATTAATCTTTATTTTATTGTACTTTTTTTTTTTTACTTTTGAATCCTTGACACTTCCTGAGAAAAGAAACACTTGAAAAAAGCCTCATTGTAAGAACCCGAAAAAAGCCTCATTGTATGAGCATATGCCTGCATGAGTACAAACAGTCAATAGGAATTTCACATTCTGATGGTTTGAAGGCCGCAACTGGGACTAAGGTGTGTCTCTCAATAGTCTTTGATTCTCAACAATTTGTAGGTTGTTATTTTCAGACAAATCCATGTAGTATCGACTTGACTAAGCAGCCCCACTTTATGAAGATGGGGTACCTCTACATACTTGGAGTGCAAGAGTATAATTTGTCTAGGTGGTTTCCTGGAAGAACATCAACTTTCAATTCAAAGGCTTCTTTGACTGCCTAATGGAATCGTGTCATGCTGAGCCTTTCTACAGATCATCATGCTCTAGTGACACATCCATAAGTCTTCACCTTCTATTTGAACTCTTGAGTCTCAGTTTTTTTGTTTGGAAAAGAGTGTCATCAATTTTTAGTAATTAAGTTAATTGCACCTTTGTTTTGGAGAATGGGGGATTGTATTGCGCTTGTCCACTTACTAACCATACTTCACTACCACACAAACAAACAACCTCAACGTAATAAATCAAGACATTTTATTGAGCCTAAGAGAAAATAAAGATGCCAAGAAGAAGAGCGCAAGCACAAACCCAAAAATTTCAACATGGTTTGGCTGTTAAGTGTTAAGCTACATCCACTATAGGAGACTTCAATACTTTCTTGTTTCTTCAATTGCATTGAGTCTCTCACCCTCAGTTTGAATATTTGCTTTACAGGGTGGTGGAAGGCAACTCATGCTGCACCTTCCTACATTCAAACAATTACAGTCAAGTTTCTCGTTTACAATCTCATCTGGTTTCCTTGATCCTAGAATCCAAATCCCAACTACCTTCCTTGTCAATGCTTGGTTCTGTTTGATCATGAGTCTTCACATCCCCCTGCAAGCTGAGCGGTAAGAGTTGCACATTCAGCTTAAACCTGAATTTATTGAAGATATCAGTGCTGAGGGTTTAGTGAGAATATAAGCAGTCTAAGCTTTTGAAGTTAGATGCTGAACTTGGATTGATTTGTTTGCCACCTTGTTGAGAACAAAATGAAACATCTATTTCAATGTGTTTGATACTTTGATTCAATTGTGAAAGGTAAGATGATCTGCAAGAAAGTTATAACTCATATTATCATACCCAATAGTTGGAATCGAAGGAATTGGAATTCCTAGTTCTGACAAAAGAGATGCAATCCAGGCTATCATGGCATCAGCATGTGCTACGCCTCTGTATTCAGTTTCCATACTGGATCAAGAGACCACCTGTTGTTTTCTAGGACTTTACCACACTAGATTTGAACCAACAAAAGCAGCATATCCAAATGTAAATTCCCAGTCAACTGGGCATCCAACCCAATTTGCATCAATGTGGATGTGAATATTTTGATCTTTGAGAGGGAGACACAAGGAGGCCATAATGAATAGAATGCTACAATTATCTCAAAATTCTCTAACAGCTCCACACTGTAGAGTGATCCACTTGTGCATGAATTGACACACCCAATTCACACGGAAGGAGATCTTGAGCTGAATCATAGTGAGATAATGTTGTGAGAAACCAGCTGTAATTCCTTCCAGAGGGTGCAACACCCAATCACTCCAAAACACAAGTGTAGACGCAAATTGATACCTCACAACAACAAATCTCTTTAACAGTGAGTTGAAGTTGAACCATGCACCAATGCGCCATAAACCTGCTGCCAATGCAGCAGCGAGAAGCACATAAACAAGGCACTAAGGCCTATTAGAGAAACACACCACAAAAGGGCAGCACGGCCCAACAGCTCACAACAGGGCACCAGAGCCCAACAAGAAAGCTTCTGACTGAATGAAGAAAACCTTTATTAAAGAAAGAATAAGGGCCTGTCAAACTGCCTCAACTATTTACAAAGTTAGATACAATATGTATACATGTATAGGGCAAGGAGTTAAGGGAACTAGCCATTGGACTATTTCCAAGGCTCTAAATGAACTGTTGGAGGCAACCAACGGCTATCTCCACAGGCACAAGAAAAGGAGAACAATTACATAGAAAAGGAAAAAAAGGAAATTACAAAAGTGCCCTATATGAATGCAAACATAAACAAATAGATATACATGTATTCACATAAAATGTAACAGTTTTAGTGCTCCAATGGTGCTTACTGCTTCCATAAAACGTAGCATGCCATCTCTTGGCTATCCTTATCAAAGAGATTGGTTGAAATGGCCACAAGTTTTGCTCCAATCATGTTTTTTCTCTTCAATATATCAAGTATATTACTTCATTGAGATAAGAAGAGACCTTGCTATGTCACTTCTATGCTTAGGAAATAGTGCATCCTGCCTAGATATTTGACAGCAAACCTGTCCTTGATGGATTCATTAAGATGCTCAACAAATTTAGTCCTGCCGCTAGTCACAAGAATATCATCCCCCTAAACGAAGATAAAAACCAATATGTCCTTTTTTTCCTGTAGACTAAAAGTGAAGGATCAATTTTTGAGCTCAAGAATCCCAACTCTGTTAGTGCTAGTTTTACTTTTTGAAACCATGCCTTGGAGCTTGCTTTAAGCCATAGAGGAGCTTGCTTATGGCAAGTGATAGGTTTAGATTCAAGAGATAGGTCTTGAATAACATTAGTGGACAACGCATAATTGGATTGAGGACCTTAGTCTTCACAGTTCCAAACATTTTTCTTGTAATCATGGCGTATCGTCTTTGTACTGGAGAGGATGTTGAGGTTCAACCGCAGTCGATTCAGGTTGAAGGTGTTGGGTTAGGATTAGCCACCAAATTGGGACTCAAAGACAAAGGTTCAGAATTGTGGGACTCATGAGAGATTGGTTCATTTTGATTTCCTATGGTTTGCCCTGACTGAACATCCTCATTGAGTGGGAAAAGGTTCCAAGTTGAAATGATAACGGGTTCACTCTTTTCATTTGTGTTTAACATTCCACCTTCTTTGTGTCTTTCAAATGGAAACTTTTGCTTCCTGATCACTATGTCCCTTGATGCAATCACTTTGGACATTTCAAGATCGATACAGATGAAGCCCATGATCATTTATATCAGATGAACTACCTCAATGTATCATAAGGTGGAATAGTATAAAAAAAGACAGAGAAAATCGTACAGAACCCATGCTTTTGGAAGGATGTAGCCATATTGGTGAAGACAATAGAGCCTTTGCTTCAAGTATTAAGATTGGTCAACAATGATGATCAATGGAAGGTAGGTTATACATATGAAGCAATGGATACAGTGAAAAAGAAAATGAAAGATACATATGACAGAAATGAGAGAAAATACAGAGTTTATTAAGAATTAATTAACAAAAGAGGAGAAGGCCATTTCTACCACCATGTTTTGTGCTGCAAGATATTTCCTAAATCTAGTGTTCTAATATTCACATATTTTCAACATTAAAACTTTGACAGTAATTGAATGGAAACCTTATAATACTATATTATATTCTTACACATTTAACTATATTTTGATAGTATTTAATAGTACATAATGAATACATTTTTCTTATTGGCTTATTTTACCATCATGAGGTTAGTTGTAGTCTAAAAAAACATCATGTGCCTAGAGCTAGACAATCATACCATGCTACAGGTTTATTTTTACTTGCCAATAGTTAAAAGTAACTTACACTTATGTATACTGTATGTACCCAAATTGAATTTATAACAAGATATTTCTTATTGTATTACTATTGCCTACTACTTTTTTTTTGTCAGATCAAAATTCTCACACGTGCATTATCAGATTTTGTTGCTCTTTTGGCTGTAAAAACTAGACAGAAGAAATACTACATGCCCCCTTTAACTTTTGCTTGTAGGCATAGGCAGAAATAACATCTCGGAGTTTTAAACGGCAAAGTTTTACTCGGGTATAATACGACGGGCTTGAAAAATACGGGAAAAAAGTGGTATTTTTTTATAAAATTTAAAAACTAAAAATGAGGAAAAATAAAATAAGTGAGAAAATAATAACACAAACATCAAAAGGTAAGTAGATTTGCAACAAGCAAAAAACAGAAAATGAAAAAAAAAAACTGTTTGACATAAAAAAATGAACAAAATAAAAAAAAGGTGAAAAAAACAAAAAAAACACATTAAAAACGTCTTAAAAACATGTTTTTTTCGTTTTTCACGTTTTTTTAAGTTTTAACGGCGTTTCATTTTCTCGCGTTTTTTTCGCGTTCTTTTAAAAAATAACACATTTTTTGTGATTATGCTTTTAGTCTTTTAACATGTTTAAAGTTTAATCAATTCAATGATGTATTCAATATAATGCTAATGACGTAATGATTTAATGATAGAATTAGAATTTCATGTGTTTATATATATATGTGTGTGTGTGTGTGTGTGTGTGTGTATATATATATATATATATATACATGACACGCACGCGTGCGTACTTTTGCACACCCACACCCAAGTTTTTTCCTTTTAATTCTCTTACTTACACCCTCGTTTGCACCCACACCAGCATCCCCACCCCGAACCCGTGCAACATAGATTGTTATTGATGGCTTCTCGCACATCTGTGACTCTTCCGTAAATGCAAACAACACCACCACCTCTTGACCTCCTCCCTTATACTCCTTTGCCAACCAACCCCCACGCTGCTGTGCCCATGAAACCCCACTAAAGAAAAAGGAAAAAAAAAAACTCGATTTATTGCCTTAATAAAGGCACTAGTAAATGATGAAACAAAATCATTAAGACAACAATGAGAATAAACATGAATCTTAACCTTACCTATATGAGACCTTAGTAAGTGATGAAACAAAAATCATTAAGACAACAATGAGAATCGACATGAAACTTAGCCTTACCAGTACAAAACCTTCCAGCTCTTTCTTTTCCTTCTATTAGAACCATCACACAAGATTGACCACAAGTATTCAAATTGAAATGGGCCATAAATGAGTTGAAGTGGACAAATATGCAAATGCTAGATGCCACATGATTTTCAGATGTATAGAACAAGTGATGACACATCTTGTTTGATTCAATTGCCACAGAAAAATGAGAGTAAGGACCATGGAGGACCTATCGTGTTCCTGGTTGTATATTTAAGGGTCATCTGAAAAAATCTGCAGTCTGACATATAAAAGAACCACATTCCTAGTTAATAAGTAATTCAAATGGTTTTCTTTACTGATTTCCCATTCTATAATTGCTATGTATCTTTTCACATGTTACAGTTAAAGATTAGGAAAAAGATGGAACTGAATCCAAACTCGAATGCAGAAATTGGAGGTAACAAAATCAAGACACTGCAACAGAAAATAACGAAGCCTAATAAGTAAAATATAGGTCTCATATTTCTCCAGCTTATCAAACTTCAAATGAACCCATACCTGAAATAATTGGAGTCGCGCCCACCATGTCAAACCACAGGATTCATCACACTGACACGCAAATATTAGCAGAAGAACGGGGAAAGATGCCGGTACCTGCAGCGGATGCTAGCAGCAAGAGATGATATCCCAACTGGAAATTTCATCCGGATCTCGAAACAAGGACTGGGCATGACATGGAGGATGGCATACTTTGTTTTCAGTCGAGCTTTCGGCACGAGAACACCGCCATCGTCGTCCATTTCCACGCTGCCTCCAATCCCCAACTTCAACCAGGGAATCTCCCTAGGTCCACCTTCCGTTGCTTCTTTTTCGCATTTGGGAGGAAGGTCCCATGTCTAAAACTCATGGAATTCCAGGTAACCATTCATCAAAAAAAAAAAAAAAAGCCAAACAAATTTGAAAAAATGTCATTAGCCAACTCCCAATAAAATCAGAGACAAACAGATAAACGGTCACAAAGTTCCACATTCATTTACCCAAGCACACACAGTTACGGATCAATATCCACAAATCGAGTAGGCCAATTTTCAAAAAATGGGTGATATTTTTCTGGCAGCTCTTCCATGCAGACAACACCAAAGAAAAGAAAAAGAACAACAAGGAAGAGAAAAGATGGTGGTCACGACCGGCATACCTGCATGAGCTGGAGACGGGTTCGGCTGCCATGTAGGGGACCAAAGGGGGAGGAAGAACGGGGTGGTGGGGGAGAAGGACGGGATGGGCGCTTGGGGAAGGAGAGAGGGCGTCTGAAGTCGAGACGGAGAAGCGTCTGGGAGGAGCGGGTGAGGGAGGCGAATGGCGAGGCGAGCAGCTTCAGTAGGCGAACGCCCAGTATCTCCTGCCCCTCCGAAGCATTTGGTGGGTAGTGGTGGGAATGGAAGGGGGAAGCAGAAGGAGCAAGAATTGGGACCTCGGAGACGGTGGGAGGGGCTTCAGAACCATAGCCCCCCAGTGCTGGCGCTTCTCTCGCTTCTTGCTGGCCATTCATCGCTCCCTGCTTCTCCAATTCCTACCTCCACCTCTGGCTTCGCGTGTGTCCGGTCCCATCTGGCTTACCATGCGCGTTTATCAGGATGCTTTGAACTTGCTTTAAACTTCCGACGGCAAAGATCGCCAGTGCATTCGACTTCGAACAAGAATTGACTGCAAGAAGCTAAACGGGCTTGGCTAAGTTCAATCCTCTTTGAATTGGTGACTCCAATAATGCTGGTAATGGCGTAATGCTCTCAATCTAAACCAAAGTAGAGGAGTGAAGCAGAACAAGTTCAGAGACCGGTTGCATACCCAGTTCGACTGTTCGAGCCTGAAGGTGATATGACTTGAGGTGAGAGCTCAGTTGCAGATCCACATCTTAGCTAGGGTTGGGCTTCTCTGTATAGTTCCCCTCAACCAATAAAGGAACAGAGGTGTGCACACAGCCCGTCGTAGGCTGGTTCTTGAGACTTTTTCACTTCAGATCGTATTCTAGACTCATTTATTCGTTATTATAACTTCATTGGAGCTTCAAACCATTAGTGCTTCGGATGTCTATTCCCAATCCATATTTCTTTAAACCTCTATTTGTAGATTATTGTCTTTCACTGTGGAGGGTTGATGGTTAATTGAAGTGATTTTTTTTTTCCTTCCTTTTTGCTTTCTTCCTCACATATTTGATTTCTTTATTCATTAGCATAGTCATCCAAGGTTTAGGGAAAATCATATATGCCTCTATATCAAAATGGTATCAGAGTGTTGGAATTTAATTCTAGATCCATCATGATCCGAACCCACATAGCAACTCAAATGAATTGCCTAACAGCATGAACCGACCACTAAGGTGGTGGTTGCTATAGCGTATACATATACGAGATTTTAGGAAGAGAAAATAAATGAGGCCAATAACCAAAAGCAGGAAAGAAAGTCCTTGAGCGATCATGGGTGTGGAACATTGGACGTTTTTCTAAAATAGTGTGAAAAATTTGTCCCCATCGAGCACGAGAGTCAAGCATCTATCTTTTCTTCACAATCTTCTACCGAAAAGCTCAAAGGTATGCAAACTTATGCCCATATTCATTAGTTAACATGTAGTTGAATACTGTTTCTTTCTTAAAATTGGTATCAAAGGCAGGTGAACTGGCTCGGCTCTCAATTGTCTCGTGGGATTCTGGCAATGGCTGGTAAAGTACACCTGCGATTTACCACAACCCTTAACTAGGCATAATGGTGCCCAGAGGAGACTAAGATTGTGCTTTTATTTCTTTTTAAGAGGACTCCAACAATGGAGGGAACACTGCGCTCCACCCACCAACCGGAAAGAAAAAGGATAAAGGGGGCAGCAATGACTGCTGCCCTCTCTATCTATGCAATAGCATGATGATGGGTGGTTAATTCAACCCATTCTTCACCCAATTCCCCTGCCTCAAGGATTACGAAGAGGCTGATGTCAACCAGAAAATTGAACCAATGTTTTCTGCCAAGTAGCCATTGTCACTTCGTGGTGCTAAACGCCCTTGTGGCATCGTATTCTCTGCTGGTTTTGGACGAACGAGTGGAAGGTCACATGGGTACACATTCCTCTCACTTTTGTGGCCTCGAAATCAAATATTAATGGTGGTCATTTATTACTTTCACTATAAGAGTTATAACTTATTGGATTCATCAAAGAAGGAAAAAGGGCATCGCAGGGCGCTATGGATTAAAGTTGCCATAAATCACTGCTCTTCCCCTAAACAGGGTGGAGGATGCAGCAGCACTCATTGTTCCTCTTTTGTTGTATGTCGCAGAATGTACTGAAGGTGAAGATGCCTGCTACCATCTTGTGCACATCCTCCTCACTCAGAAGAAACAAGGGAAGAGTTTTTTATGGGTGGATACCAACAACTTCACTAAATTTGTTTTAATGTTATTCGTGTACATAGTATGATATCTCTGTGTGGTTTGTTCATGTGTTATAGTCTGAATTTCTTTTTAATTATATTTGAGAATCTTGTTCTAGGCTCCAATTCATATTAAAAATGAGAGCTTTGGATCTATGATCAATATACTGAATAGTAATGGATTTCCATATATCTGAATTTGTTGTATTTGTCCTCAATTTATTCTCACGAGTCGTGATATGACTAGAAACCATTAACATCCAATTTTATATCCAAACTCTACTTTATGCTTAATATATAATTAAATTAAAAATATGTTTCCATTTTAAATTTTCACATCAGATTTCTAAATACTTACATATTTGGTTATTACATCTATTTTACCATATATGCATGGTGGACCTTCATTCAATCTTGCTTCCATTTTGGATTTTGGAGTAGATTTTTGAGTACTCGTATTTAAATCTCACTTGGCATTATTATTGACGTTGATCAGATTTCGAAGCATAAATCTGATATAAATCTAAAAAAAATTAGATTTTTGTGCATTCTTGAGATGATGGCACGATGCTTTAGATCCATGTTTAGGTTGGTTTTGTTAGACCCTCATTTGGATGTGATTCCATATATTTATTTTATTTAGTAGTGCATGAAATGTTTCATTTATATCTACATTGATATATCCATTCTTTTTTTTTTTTTGCAAGAATATAAGATCCATGTTCATATTTTGTTAAATCTATATTTTTTGGACTTATATTTTAGAACTGAGTGCATGTCCAAATAAGATGTTCAATATTATATATTATATTATATTTGCCTTTTACTTGACTTTGTGCTTCCACAATTTTTTTTTATAGCATACTCGTGCACAAGAAAAATTGTTATTGCATAATTCATATTTTGCCATGATATAAAATGCATGCATAAGTCCATGTCTAATACATTTTTTTCGTGGCATATGTATGTTAGTAACCATATCAAGCATTACAGATAGCTCGAATCATAATGATGAGATACCCAATCTACTAACATCACTATAGTCAATGGATAGGTAGAGTGAGCCCACTGCATGAGAAAATATATCTCCCTCAGAGCATGTGCTTGATTATTTTTTAAACTGTAAAAGTGTGCTACATATTCTATGTATGATTGCCTTGCCATTATGGATGACAAAATTAGATGCTTATCACAATGCATGAATGAACAGCCATTTGAGTTCTATTCCAGATTACTGGGTTCTACGGAAAGAAAAATGTTTGTTAAGGCATGGAAGAGAAATTATTCTCCGGAGGTTGTTGATCGACATTGAATACTGTTTTCAATTCAACACTCTTGGTACCTTTCTTCAGGTAAAGGTTTTCAATAGACATGCATCTAAAGCATCTTATTTGCAAGTGAGCCTCGAGACGACGAGTGGTCCATTGGACTGAATTCAGCAGCAACAATTAAAACTCTGTGTGCACTGCAATTAGTTTATATTTTATAAATAACATAAATGGTTAGAAGGATTATAAAATTTTCACCTGATTAGGGCACTTTTCCAAATTCTGTTGAACATTGGGGTACAAGCTAAGAAGCCATTTCCTTCTAACGTCTAGTAGAATGGCAAGAACTAGAATACATTTAAATGAGCAGGTGGGGAAGGTATGAGAACATCAAAATCAGTAAGAGTCCATTCTGCTATCTCATCTTGGTCGCTGATGAATATTTCGGTTCCCACATCCAGGGACGTCCAAATTCTTCTGGCTGCCGGAGTTCCTGGGTCCTGGGCAAGAGATTACAAAGGGAATGTAAGCAGTGACCAGTGAAAAATGTTTCCTGTCGCTTTTCTCATTTCTTTCTACAGCAATTACATCAGCTGATGAATTTGTATAATTAAAACTGTGACAGGTCTATAACTGGTTGTAATGAATCATAAGTGTCTAACCATTGCCACAAATATTATTTTCGGAAAAACAACAGCAAGGTTTTTCTTGGATACTTTTCAGTGAAGTTGTTTTCCTCCAAAAAAATTTTGGAAAAAACCTCGGCAATGAAAAATAAAAATTCTAAAAATTAGCAAAAATAAAATAAACGAGAAACTGATAAAAAGGTGAAAACCTCATTAAAAAATCGTGCAAAATTGCAAGAAAATTGTAAGGTATTCATTTTTGCGGAGGTTTTTCCGATATTTTAGTTTTACTTGTTTTTCTCATAAATATCACGAGATTTTCGATCATTTTTGCCGAGATTTTTCGATTGTTTTCATTTTACATGTTTTTCTCGTAAATATTGCAAGATTTTCGAAAATCTCGTGATATTTATAACAATAGTCTAGATCACCACCATGAATTGCACACGTGAATATGATTGATCCCTACATTGCAGATAGTTGCATAGTTAAGTCTCTGCTGTGCATCCTCATCGACACCAAGGTCAAAGCAGATAAACTAAAATTCATTTGTGAATTAGATACCCATCTCCCAATCACAGTCCCAGAGGAAGGAGAAAAGTAGAAAAGACAGACAGAGAAAAGCCTCACCTGATAAAAGTAGAGCCTGCTGGAGAGTCCACCAACATCCAACTCCCATGTCCTTGGGTCCCCAACCCATCCTTCTCCTTTCTTCGAAGGATAGCCATATTCAGCCCAAACGGGATGGGGCAATAGCTGGACCAATTCCTGCGCTTGAGGATTGCTGTAAGGATCACAGGTGCTGAAAGGCTTCTCCATGTACCTTGCAGTACCAGGGCCGCAGTAATAGTGGTAGGCAGAGTAAGGAAAATTTACAGTGTCGTTTCTGTGAATCTTAGTGTTGTTTGGAGTGGTGTGGAACGGCGGACAGGCTGCCAAATTTGTGGGGCTGCACCATGCTGGTGTCTGAGGGTTGATTATCATCTCACTGTATCTGGTTACATCAGTAAGAACATCTCCGTCGCATGGGGATCCATCGTTCTTCCAGCAACTCCCGATGTCCATCAAGTAAAACTGGCTTTTTGTCCCTCCTCCTTGTTTCACATCAAGTGTGAGACGAACCTTGAAGTTAGGTGACTCTGGAAGCTGTCACAAAGCAGAGATGCATTTCAGACGTGTAGCAGCTAGAGATGGTGGAAGATAAAAAGAAACGAAACGTCTTCTTGGGTTTTTTTCTATTAACATGATTGATGGCGACCACCATTAGTCTCTTTAGCTAATAGCAGTATGAGAAATTAAATTCAGACATTGATTGCGATGAACTTCATCAAGAGCTTATGCCCCTTCGACCAGCCTTAGCGATTTCTCAAGTAATGGTGGAAGCCCATTTGATCGACTAGAAGAGGAGAGTTATATAATACTTATATAATACTCCTCTCTCTCTCTCTCTCTCTCTCTCTCTCTCTCTCTCTCTCTCTCTCTCTCTCATCACGAGAGAAGTAAGGTAGAGATGAATTATATTGGGAAATCAATTTGAAGGTCAAGTTGAAATCAATTTCTCGATTTGATTATGAAGGTCAAGTTGAAATCAGTTTTTCGAAAAAGAAAAAGAAAAAAAAAAGAGAAGGCCATTGACAAAAAAGGCTCTTTGTCTCTCTTCTCTTATCAAACAAAACAATAGACGGAGAACTCGTTCTGTCTGCCAAGCAGGACAGAACTGCGGAGAGCAGGACGTTCCCATTCCTCATGTCCCTATAACATGATAAAACAAGTTCTAAATTTCTAGTAGGTGTTTTGTTCGCAGGAACAGCCCAAAACAGCAACACAGTTGTTCCTGAAACGCTCCGGTTAATCAATATTGGACATCAGAACGCATGGAACAAACCCGTCCGTGAGTTCCAAATCTGATGCCCACTCAATGGCACCTGGGAAACTGTCTAAAACATAAACCCAAGCAGGGTTGGTCGGACAAAGCTGGTTTTGATGTACGATTTTTTTGTGCACCAGTATGCTTAATGATTAAAATACCTCTGGTTAATAGAAAAATAAAACTTCTTGTTGAAATAAAAAAAAAAAACCCAAAAAGTTAAAAGACTACAAAAATGAATTTCTTTTTAAATAATTTCTACAATACCCCAAGTCATACACTGTATTTTCTTGGCCTACATGTTGCGTGTTCAAAGTGGCACATGCAAGTTACTTTCTGCGCCGGAAACCATTCAGGCGTAAAAAGGACAAAACACAAACATGAAACGCGTTTGGTTCTTTCCCTTCTCACCCCCGACCCTCATAATGAGACATTTTTAAAACTTTTTATAAAGTAGAAGGCGTTTTTAACTTTTTCCTTTTTTCACAATCCTTGTTTACACTTGTGAAAAGTTTCTGGTTTTGTATTTTAATGGAGGCATTTGGTCAGTGCTACAACGAAAAAATTGTGCACAGGTAGGGGTGGCTAAGGAGCAGTAGATATAAAATTTTAAATTTTTAAGAGGTACCAATGCATGCCTAGAAATATCAAATAAAAAAAGTTTTTAGGATCCGTGTGGGCAATTGCACACACAAAACCCATACCTTCCTCCCCCTTGACAGGAGAAGCGAGAGGCTCTCTCTCTCTCTCTCTCTCAGCCAACAGTCGTCGTCCAAACTGTGACGGCTTGATGTGAAGGCAGGAGAGAAGCATTCCTGCAGATGGTGAAAGAATCTAAAAATGGAACTGATGTGGTGCTTCTACAGGAGGAGGACTCACGCAGCACTCTGTGAATGATTGTTGCCACCTCGACCATGCAACCAAAGAATTATTGATGGGTTATTTATGCATAATTTGAAGATTTAAAGGGCCGACATGTTTAGGTGTCTCTCTTTCCTTTTCAGATTTTCCCTGTTACTTCTTTTGGGGAATGGGGGGCCTTTCGGGCTTCACTCGAGCGGTGGAATTTACCATCTCGCTCACCCGATGAAATATTGAGTAGAACATGTCCCCGTTCCAAGCTACTCAAATGAGAAACATGTTCACAGTTACTATCAGCTCATATCAGCTCAGGGAACAGGATGACCCTGTGTCTAGAACTGCAGGGTAGAACATCCCTGTTCCTGCAGTTCCAAGAGAAAAAACGAACTCAAGAAGCAAAGTCTTTTTCTTTTCCTTTTCTTGTCTTGGCTATATAGCCCCTTGGTCAATCACGTTAATCAGCAAAAAATAATATATTATAATTAGTTTGTTAAATTATCGTCATATTGGGGAAAACACAGTTCCGAGTAACATTTATAACATGTACAGGATAAATAAAGAAATATATATATATATATATATATATACCTATATGTATATATATATATATATATATATATAAACAAAGATAGTATATATATATATAGTTATCAAACCGTCATCTATGATGAAAATCATATAGGCCGTTTAAATTAAATGGTGAAGGTTAAGATGCAAATATTGAAGCCATGTTGTTTTTTTTAGAGTTGGAAATATCCTCAAATCATTAAGAAAATTTATTTTTTTAAGGGTATTTATACTTTTAAAAAACATATTGACTTCTATATTTAGATCTTTATCTCCACTTTGTCACCTTGTTATTGACGACCCAAATGGTTCTCATCAAATTTAGGTATATGAGGATTTGATGGATACCTGTTTTCACACACACACACACTCTCTCTCTCTTATACTTACAAAGCATATATTAAATTAATTTTTTTTAGTTTAATAATGTTTTATGGTAACACAAAATTGAGCTTCTCTTATAAAATCAAAATTTTCATATTAGAAAAACCAACATCTTTCATGAAAAAAACTTAAAAGTAAAACATGTTTTATACTAAATTAGTTTTTATACACTTATAAGGATGTTTATATTTTATTTAAACTTCATTTTTTTAGTGAAAATCTAAAGGATCTTACTTTTACCCCTGACTTAGTGGTGTTTCTCTCCTCTGTTTCAACCCAAAAAAAACTTAAGCTTAACTTAATAGATGGATGCAGGTAGAAGGCATGTCATCATCAGCTTTCTCTTTCTCCCTCTCTCCCTTGCATATTTCAACTGTGGCGTCCACAAATTATGATTGCGTGCTCTAAAAGAATCAAAGCATGTGATGATTTTGCGGAAAGGAAGAAGTTTGTTTTAAGCAACCTCTTTTTCTTGGCATTTCAAATCCCGAGTTAAAATTTTCCATTGACAAATAAAAGCCGTGTCGCTCTTTAGTTGGGAGTTTAAATATTATTCTGAGACAAAAGAACCCTCAGGAATCATATTCCGTTGAATGTACTTTTCAACCGAAAGGGCAAACGCTGGAAAGCAGTTCACGTGGTTCACGAAAAAAATGTTGGCACTTGGCAGGTGTGGGCAATGTATGGGCAATTGTTTATATGGATCTAAAAAAATATTTTTATATTAACACTTCCGATCAATTTTCTTGTTTGCATATTGATGTATCTTCAAAATTTATTACTAATGACCCTTAATTGAAAATTTTCTTAGAACAAGCTCAAACAACATCCGCGAAGAAGCAAGCCTTTTAATAACTTATTGTGGACTCATATAGACAAGAGCGGACCTAGAAATTTTTCATGAAAAGATTAAATTAAAATTTCTAAATTTTGACTAGAACTCAAATATCATTTTTCAAAATTTTATATAAAACAATTGAAATTTTCTTACATTTACATATATTTAAAAAAAAATTGAGGTGATGCCAAGGCCATGGGTGTCCAACCTTGACTTCGCCCTGCAATGAACTATGAATAGATTTCATTGTCCCTGAATTCATTCAATTTTATCGTTCTTACTGCTTGTTTCCATACAAGGAGGGGATGGGGGTCGTAATCCCTTTACGTTTTCAAAATGAACTTTTTCGCAGTAACGGTTAAAAAAGTTTTAGTTTGACCCTATAATGCTTTTGAAGAAATAAAGTTTAACCCTCTTAAAAACTTTGAAAAAGTTTTATGCAGTGGTTATAGGACTTTTCTACCCCTAAAGATGACATCTTTCCTATTTTCATGCTACCTGTCCCTACATTTAATGGGAAGGGTATTTTTGTCATTTTACTCATACAAAGGCTAATTACGTTCTGCCTTCAAAATCATGTTTTTGAAGTGTTTGGGTGCCATCAAAAGTAGTTTTTTTTAATCTAATTTTGATAAAACCTAGTTTTACAAGAGTGTAAAACCTAATCCCCTTTGAAGTACTTCAAAAATCAAGTTTTAGATGTATCACTACAAAAAAGAAAAGTTTTTGAAGCTCATTAAAAAACTTAGATTTTATAAAAACTAGATTTTACATAACTGATTTAAAGGGAGGGTGTCATCCAAACGCCCCCTTAACGTTTTTAAGGTATCCTGGATTCTACGGTAAAATCTTTCTAACAAACAAAGTTATCATCCAACGGGAGAAAGGGAAGAAGGCGATGGAGAAGCAAGAGCTGAGAAACTGAATCGCTCATGGGAGGGATTTATAAAGAAAAGAGAAAGGGCTATTGCTCTACTTACAGTCTTCAACATGCCTCTGGTCTCATAATGGTAACCGCCGGAAAAGCCTGCGGCGGCATCAGCTCGGAGATATAACATCAACCATGGATACCTCTCCGACGTCTTCAGCCTGTGACTGAACACCCAACTCCCGGCCCCTGCCTTCTTCTCCCAAACCACCTCATACAATGAGTTGCTGTTGCCAACTCCATCCTTCCCGAGATCTGCGCCCGATTCGTAGCTGCCATTGAAGCTCCCTCTCAAGTTCGTCGTGCCATCGACGAATCGGGTCTGCTCGTGATAGAACGCCGGCTGGTTCATGCAGCCTTTGCCGAAGCAGGGAAACCTGGGAGTCTGCTTGAAAGGGCCGATGGGTCTCCCATTCTCCGGGCACAATGCCGCGGAGGTATCCAAGTTGCCGCTCTTGAGCATCACCATCCAGAACTGCCATGGCTTTGGAGAGTCTTGAACTTCACATTTTGATCCCAGAAACAATTCCTTCTCGACCGCATACAGATCTGAATTATTGAGAGCTCTAGGAGTGATTCCTGGAAATGGAGTTCCGACCCCAAGTCTGTTCTCTTCTTCTGTGACCTTATGAGCTACAATGCCCTGGCCTGCAAGAACAAGAAGAAGAATCAATGGAGAAACAGGAAACAGATGTCTTATAACAAAAGGAAACCCATGATACTTTTTCTCTTTTGTGGCCTTACTGGTTACATCAAAGCAATCGGCCGCTCTGGGACTGCCCATGTTTGGGGCCTCTGTCCCCACCTCGTTGCAGAAGTTCCAGGCTTCGAAGGCGACACCGAGACCATCTCTTCGCATTCCAGGGTCACCAACTGCGGATACATACTGCTGTTGCTGCTCTGCTGTAGCTGAAAATGGTGGATAGAAACATAACAGGAACGACAGGAGGAAGAACACGGGATTTCCCATCAGTTCGTTCTCTGATTTTGCAGAACCCGCTCCCGGAATTTATTCATTTTCAAGCATGCAGGGACCCGCTTTGGGTGGATCAAGGGTGTCCAGCATGGGATGGGAAGTCGCTTTTCGCTATCTGTTTATTTATTCGATGTGCCCAAGACGTGAAGAATCTGTGTTTGTTTCACCGGAGTCGCCTTTCGCTACGCGTTTATTTATTCGATGTACCCAACACATGAGAAAGAAAGACCATCTGTGTTTGTTTCACCGGAGATTTAATTCTAGCCTTCTTAATATTTTAAATTTATGAAGTTAAGGTTTCAAGAGCGTTCGGCCCTAAATTCGTGGTTTTTAACATGTAACATGAATTTAAAATCTATGTCAAGAGTTTGTTTAAATATAGATCTCTCAAAACAAGTCTTCCAATGCAGTCTTGTATTTAAGATTAAAGGCTACAAACACTAAAGCGGTCTAAATCGGCTGATTCAAATCGAATCGATAGAAAAACCGATAAGATTTTAGCCTATTTACAATGCCACGTGTCATTTGTGGAAGTTTTTGTGCTTTTAGTTATTTTTTATATGTTTTGTTGGTTTTTCTAAAAATCATTTGTTTAATTTTTTAGATTGATTCACAACCGAGTGAATCAGTAATCATCTTATACAATAGTTTGGATCTTTTTGCTTGGCGTACACGTAATTGTGACTTTACTTAACGTGGCATCTGTTTTGTCCTTTAGGCTCCTTATGCACTGAAATTTTACTGTGCATTGAGAGAAACTTACCCTTTTTGTTTTTGTATGGCTTTTCATACTCAATCAAACATTCAAACACATAGAAAACTTTGCCAAATTCAATGAATCCCCTGAAAAACAGTCCGACCTCTTCTCAATTTTTTTTTTCATGGTAATTTTACCGCTGAAAATTTTACTCGTGCATCAAATGGGGCCTTACGAAATCTTCTAGATCTGTTTGGACATTGCTATTAATGAATAATTTGTTGACCAAAACTCAGGTGTGGCCATGTGTAGAACAGAAGAAGGTGACATTTTCTTGGTTGATATGGCCCTACAAACCTTGCATGACTGTGGAATTTTTATTTGAAGCACTGGATTTCATAAAAGATGTACATCACTCATAGATCATACAATTTTCGTATGATTATCTTTTTGTTTTAAAGGCCACTGTATACGTATGACAATGATTAATGTAAATATTTATTTTTGTAGTATGTTTGAAGTAATATAACATTGGGCATTTATTCCATTTTGCACATTACTTACACGCAAACTGTAATGTGTTGGGTGCCATGAAAAAAAAAAAAATATCACTGCTTATTGTCTTCTAGCTAGAAATGCATCTAGCAATTGACGCTTGTAGTAGGCATTGGTAATGCCACTTTTGATGTTTTATTATCGTTAGACTTCGGCATCGGGCCGGCCCGATGCCGATAAGAGTCAGGTTTGGGTTTGCCAAATACTTATACCCAAAGTTCGAGCTCAGCCTGATTAAAATAAAAAATATTTTTAAAAATCTGAAATAAAATCTTTTAAATATAAAATATATTTTAAATAATAAAATGTATATTATTATTAAAAATAATAAAAAATTTTAAAAAATAGTCGAGCCGAACCGGGTCAGCTTTTCGGGCCCGGGCCCGATCAGACTTGGTACTGGGTACGCGTTGGGTACCCGGACCCGGCGCCCAGGCTTAATTATCCTTCATCAAGTTATCTACAACATACATCTTGACACTTTAATGTCCTTACTATCCTTCTTTTGGCTTATGTTAATAAGCCATATGCATCTGGAATTGTTTGAAAGACAGAAGTTGTCTATCCAAAGGGTTAATGGGTATGAATACAAAAGATCATTTTTGAACCAGTGTCTGATTCCTTTTCATTTCTTAATTTTCAAAATTTTCTGCCCCCTTCCCATACTGTTTGTTTTTGGGGACCTATCTAAGTGATGTGGATAGTGCATCTGTCTTTTGGTTCATCCTATTGGCTTCGCCCACCCCCACAATGAATAAAATACCTTTCATTGAGTAATATTAATTTACTCGAATCAATTATATATAAATAAACATCAAACCCCCTCCTTTCTTTTTTATCTCATCATAAAACTAAGGACATAAAAGCACTTCTTCTTGAACCTTGTAAGCTATGATAAGTTTTTCATAATTCAATAAACATTATGTAGTTGATAGAAATTAGGGGCATACATATATCCTTCGGCCATTTGGATGTCTATGTAATCAACGCATCAGGTGGTGTGTTGTGACAGATCAAAGGATTTCTTCATCCAAACCTGGACGGAGAAATCCAAGAATCCTCTCATTTTATTGAATCAGTTAAATGCCATATATAGTTTAAGGCTGGGCACCGGCCTGAGTCGGGCTTGGGCCCGGGCCCTAAAAAAAGGGCACCGCGTCAACCCGAAATGTTATCGGGCCTACTCAGATGGAGCCGCTAATAGTTTTTCAATATATATTTTATTGTTTTATATATAATTATAATATTTTAATATATATGTTATTGTTTTTATATATAATTATAATATTTTATTATGATTTTTAATATTTATATATTATTTTATCCTAATATATATATTTTATAATTTAATTGGGTTGAGCCTGGACTTCGGGTGTCGAGCCGGTCCGATGCCTAGGCTTGCATACAGTTAAAGTTCCCATCAATAGGGCTGATCTTTGAATAGTCTGCAGGGTCCCAAATGAATTGGCTTATTCGAAAAAACCCTTGTTCTTTGGAAGATCTATCTCGTGTCTGGTACTGCACGGTTCCACTCCGCAAGAACTCCGAATCATTCTCTTGAAGCTTATCCTCTTTATGATAAATGATCCGCTTGTCCCGAAATGACCTGACCCAATAGGGAAATCCCAATTTATTGGGCCTTT
>JAANDH010001509.1:33237-47193 GCA_011799765.1 Nymphaea thermarum
GGGAGCCCATTAGATGAGCTGTAAAGGAGGAAAAAACCTAAAACATGCATGATCATAAAAGAGGCCTATGACTATGACTAAACCATAGATGAAAACCAAAAGTGTGTGACAATGTGAATTATACAACAACGGAGAATGTATTGATAATTTGATATGTAATCCGAAGTGAGCCAATTGGCAAAGCACAAGAAGTTCCCCACAAATGTCCAACGCTAGTTTGAAAGCCAAAGTAATGTTTCGCCATATTGAAGAAATATCCGCAAAAAATATGTATGTGTTTTTAGTTTGAAAATGCAACAACATCTAGACAACAGCCTTTGATAAAGTTTGCAAGATAAAGACACCCATTAATATTGTGACATTTTAACCCTTGGATGCTCTACACTTGAACCTTCATGTTAACAAGTGAAGAAAAGAACAAGTTGTCTGAACTGAATTAATAACCGTGTTTGAGTAGCTTTCTTTGAAAAAGAATGCTATGACATAGCCAATATGAAAGGTAATGCTGGTCAATCCTGATCAGTAACAATTTGAGTAACTGAGATTAGCTAAACACCAATATCAAGCTCCAATATTGTATTTGGAATATGTGTGAGAGGTGGCAGTGCAAGGGTTAATAACTTAATGTGTTAAGGAGGCGATTCGAAAAGCTTCTAAATGCAATGGAATGAAGAGAATAGGAAATATGAAAAGTCTAGGAGAAGGAATAAAAAGTTGATGTAAATAGATTAGTAGGTTTGAACTACCAAGCTAAGGTTCTACTAAAACAACTCTAAACTAACCAAAATCACTAAAACTTAGTTGAAAGAAGAGGAAAGGCTAACAGGCAACTTGGATTTTCATTTCTTCGTAAAAACAAGATGAGACCCACATCCCTTTTATAAAGGAAAAAAGTGGATCTATGGACCTGGATCCAGTTACACAAATATGGATTTGAATGCATGGATCATGGCATTCAAAATCAGATCTAGAATCCAAATCAAAACAAAAATAGCAAACAAGATCCAAACCTTTTTGGTCTTAACTCTAAGTCGAGTCAATAAATCACCTTTGCATCAAATATCTGTTGGATATGGGTTTGATCACTTTCTACTTTGCATCAAAATTAAACATTCAAAGGCGTCCACACATCAAAAGTGACATATTCAAAAGTGTCTAGACAAGTGAAAGGTATGCTTGGAGAAACCTCTTGGAAGGACCTAAAAATGTGGCAAAGAAAGAGAAGGTCGCAGGATGAATCTTTTTTACTCCAGCTTTTAGAAAACTAGATAGTTCAGCAAAAAGCCCAAAAGAAATTGGTAAGGGAGATCAATAAGTCACAGTGGGCAAAAGCCCAAGCTAATCCCAAACATTAAGGTCAGTCATCATTCTTCAAAGAGCTTCAACATTTCCATATTGAGGGGAATTATGAAATGAGATCTTCTAAAAGTGCTCATGTTCTCAATTGAAGCAAGGCACCATTGCATAATGCCAAGATCTACTTAATTTGAAAAAGAGAGAGAGGAGAAGGGGAACCAAGACCCAGCCACATTAGCTTTGAGACAGGCAAACCTCACCCAAAATTAACACTCCTTAATACTAGCAAGAGAACACCCTCCAAGAATCGAACTAGCATGTACATATAACACGTCACCCAACCCAACCGGTTGCACTAACCATCATTTGGAGAAAGAGCTCACAAAATGACAATTTATTAAAAACAAACAAAATCTGGTGACAAGGTGTCACCAATCTACAAAGGCAAAAGAAAAAGTTAAAAGTGCCATAAGAGAAACATTAACAAAGAAAAGAAAAACAAAAAACATGAAGAGCAGAAACCAGAACAAGAGTAAAAGCGAGAGGAGGAAGATGGAAAGAGGGAAGTAAAGGCAAATCTATCTTCCTATAAATGGTGAGCATGTGCTGCCGTTTGACATAAACCCTGCAAAAGTGAAGGAGTTAATTGAGAAAGTTCAAACCTAAGGGTATCAAAGTGTTATTTGACAAAAGCATAGGTGCCCTTTTTAAGTTTCTTATAGAGGTTTTTTCCTGTTTTCGTTTTTTTTTATTTTCTCTTCATTTTTTCCTCTTTATATATATATATATATATATATATATATATATATATATATATATATATATATATATATATGAAAACGACTATCATCAATAAGTAACGGCGGCCGTTGAGTCCCCTACCAATCAAACGTCAAGTTAACTTTTAACTGCCGTGACAAAGCGATGGAGGCGCCGTCTGCTGCCACTAAGAAATAACCCAACTTGGAATTGGCCCAAGTCGTCATTTCCGTCATCCACGACGGGCGCGGCCAATGAATGAAAGCGATGGAGGCCCTAACTGCTGCCACTAAGAGAGAACCCAATTGGAATGCTCTCGTTTTCAGGAGAACCAATTCCGCTAGGGACTGCGACAACTTGGCCTGAAATTTCAGCACCCCATGCCGGAAGTGCAGGTCATCTTGCAGACTCTGCCCAAAAGTTGGCCATACAACGCCCGGGCACCTTTCACGGTGCATGGCTGAAAGGCACCCCCGATTCGTGGCGATTGCCATCCTATAGTAGACAAAGTGGTGGCTTCGAACGAAATAGGAGGAGCAAATCGTCATTTTCCTAGAGGATGGCAGAAGAGCGTTGCAACAGGACGATGGTGAAAATAAAAGCGTGAGAGAATCTGTATTGAAGTTTAAACGCAAACGTTCCGGATATCCTACGGCAAAGGCTAAAATCCAATTGCGCACACTTTCTATGAATTGAGGTGGAGGGAGGAGGGAAGGAGAACAGGAAGAGGAACTCGGGGGAGCACCTCCCATTCCTCGTGTTTGCACAGTGGTGGTAGTCGGCCATGTAAGTGTGTGTGTGTGTGTGTGTGTGAGAGAGAGAGAGAGAGAGAGAGAGAGAGAGAGAGAGAGAGAGATATGGCCGCAAGGAAGAAGCTGCAGGAGTCGTTCTCGAAGTTCCTGATAGAGGAGGTGAGGAGGTGGAGCATGATGCGGCAGACGGGTGTGAGCCTCAAGTACATGATGGACTTTGGATCGAGGCCGTCAGAGCGCAACCTTCTCCTTTCCGCTCAATTCCTCCACAAGGAGCTGCCCATCAGGATCGCCCGTCGCGCCGTCGAGCTCGAGAACCTCCCCTACGGCCTCTCTCTAAAGCCCGCCGTGCTAACGGTACTCCCTTTCTCCCTGTGTCTGTTTTGCTCAACGAGAAATTCGAGATTGTTGGTAACAGTGCCGTCTACTTTCCTCTTCGGCGTCTTATTCGGGTTCTATCTTTATGTTTTTGTACATGGTTCTTATTAGAGGCGTTCCTTGCCTAGAATTTCATATTCTTTTTGAACCATTCACTTATGTCTTGCTGTTTCCTGTTTCCTTTTCGTGAAAGTTCAGTAAGTATCGGTGATCGCAAGGAGGAAGAACCCATAACACTTCCCCTTATGCGCTTTGCGAGAGTGTTCTTATTATTTTGGGTTCTCCTTTTATCGGCCTCTGGTGTATGGAATGACTTCTTGTTTATGAGAAATTGTTTCGTTCTTTGACGTTTATCATTACCATTTTGGAAAAAAAATTGTTTTCGTAATATTCTTATTGCCGGTAGTGAAATAATTGTTTCGCCAAAGCTTTTGGACCCGCCATGTTTAATATACGCCAGCCGGTTAATTTGATTGATGTTTTGAGTTTTTGATAACTTAGAAACTACTCCTACCATGTTTAATTTTTTTCGGCAGGTGAAAATGGTTATCCTGTTTGGATCATTGTCATTAGCAATATCCCGTTGAAAGGCAGCCCGTTAGCTTGAGTGATCATTCAGAAGGTGTACTGCACAAAATTCTTTCGTCAAGAAAGCGGATGACAATGTTTTGACTTTGAAAAAGTAACTTTACACCTGAAACCTTGTGAACCATCTACCTAGTTTATCTGACAGCTCATAATTAGTGTCCATAATTCTCATATTTTCTTTTGACAGATCCAACCACATAAAACTTTAGATGGTCTTTAGTTGGAATTAAATAAATGTACTCACTGCTTCATGTTCTGGAAAAAATTGACAAAAAGACTACATTTTTACAACTGAATTTTGTGTTACTAGGACCAGTGATTTTTTATTCTTCAACACACCTAACCATGACATATGTCTTGATCTTCTGGGCCATCAGTTTGATGCATTGTGTGTCTCAAATTTCATACTTTCCTTCGTATTCATCGAAATCAATGCACTTTAAAATCTATTGTTATCACCGATTATGTAGGACACCATCCAGCTATTCTCTCTCCGTCTTTGTCTTTTTATCTATACATGTACACACATTCACCATGTTGTTGGAATCAAAGCATCAATCTCCCACATCTGTTGCTGCTGGATGCGATGCCACCTACTTATGCTCCATCATTCGTAATTCTACAACATCCTACCATGATTTGCATGAATAGATCAGCTCTTATTGCAAGTATATTTCTGAGAAAACAACTGAGCTGACTCTTCCTCCCCAAACTAGCTCTTGGGCTTAGTAACTTGAGTTTGTTTGCCACTGAACTGAGCCCACTGGCTCTTCTTACTATTCTTCTGTTGTGATGGTTGCAGTCATGGAGTACCAATTACCTTTTGAGACTTGAATATATAGGTGGATGTTCTTAAATAGCTAATTGCTTGGGTCTTGTCATGTCCTGCATTAAATTTCTCTCTCTTTGATAATCTTTCTAGTATTTGTTTTGCTGTTAGTTGCAGAAGCTGCAGAAACTTACAGTTGGTAAAGATTAATGAATTTATGTTGCTAAACAACTAATTCTTTCATGTTAGTTTTCTAGATTGTAAGATTCTTCACACAACTTATCTTTATCTTCCAATAATACATGTACGTGTTTCAACTTTCTTGGCATTCAAAGTGGAAAATTATCTGCTAGTTGGTTAAGAAAATTCCCTTTTCATTAGCTTGCTTACATTATTTATTTTCTGTATGTGACTGCAATCTCTTTCTTGATTTAAAAAAGATGGTTTCCTAGTTTATTCTGATTTTCTTTTCTCTTTTTCCTCCCAAGTGCTTCTTTCCATTGATGAGGACTTTGTGGGTACATTGTTTATCATTTATTCTTTGCAGTCATCAGCCAGAAAATTAGCTCAGGGGGTCACACATGCATAATAGAAGAAAAGAAATTGTACTTTGAACATGTGGAATCCTCAAAAGGTGCTTCTAGTTGCAGCCTTATTTTCAAATGATGAAAATTTCATCAAGGAATGTTACTCAAGTGTTAGACATGGATATAAACCTTAAATTCCAAGATTTTGAGGAAATAAAACAAGAAAGAGAAGATACAATCTTGAGGTTTTAATATGCATCCAAGCTCTATTCTCCCTCCAATTGTTGTGTGCATACATAACTTTTGTAGGTCAATGGAACCTATGATGGTCTTCTCAAAACTACACCAGCCACTTTGGTATCATCAAAGGTTGCAATCCAATTTTCTCTGTGTCCTGAAAGGCTACCTGGTCTAGGTTAGCTTTCCCAAAGTTAACATGATGAAGAACTGCATACTGAACTTTCTACTTAGGAAACATTCGAAGATCACAGATAATCACTGTATCCTTATTTTTAGCTTGCGAACTTACTCTGTTTCAACATGAAACCATTTTTAGAAGTCATAGACAAATGATGATTCTAACCAAGAGCTAATTAGTGTCTGCTTCTTGGAACAACTCACTGATGTAAATTTGGACAATGTGCATTTGAACATAGTTGTGTTCATGCATTGCAGCCCTCTTCTTTCAAAATGTGAATGCTAATAATAATAAGACCAATTTTCAGTTTCAAAAATTTAGGCTGTTTAATGAATTAATTTATCCCAACAACATGTGCCAGGGAAATGATCATTAAAGTAAGAAGTTTCCAAATATTTTTGATATTTTTTTCATCTTGAAACCAGCTGATCATATTGGAAAAATATCTGAATATTTAAAAAAAATGACATTTTCTCACATTTTTTCTAAGTGCTTAGTCAAAGTTTTCATGTTACAATGTAACTTTTTTTTTTTTTTTCATTTTTGCTTCTTTTATGTACTCAAAAATTTTTCTGCCTGTTTCTTTTATAATGTTGCAAGAAACATATGAAAAAGCTGTTTTCTTGTAACTTTTTAAGTTGTTTTTGTACTTTTTAAGTTTTAAAACTTCCATGATTCTGAGAAAATTCACAACTTGAAAGGAACACCAGAAGAAACTCTGTTGGGAAACTGCCAAGGACAACATTGATGATTTTGGTAACAGTTCAGAGGAGACCGATTATTGATTTGTATTGTATATTTTCTTTTTAACTCAAAATCATTTTGCATAACAACCCAGAACTTAGCAGTGGACATGACTGCATCACCAAGTTTTGAGATCAAGACCCCTTTTGAAACTATTATAGCTAAGAGACATTCCACTTTGGCAGATTTAGTGTGTGACATCCAGAAGCTGGGGAAACTTGATTTATCTCACGTAGGATCAGCTAGGAAGCTGGATAAACTCAACTTAATAGAGACATGTTCTCACCTTGCCAGAAAAGATCAGGTTAGAGAAGATGGTAAAAGTGAAAAGAAAGGCAGACTGGAAGAGTGTTTCAATCTCCTGGTTTTTATTTATGATGTTGCTGGTTATGTGTGTGTTTGTCATAGTCTCATAGAGAGAGAAACAGAGACAGAGAGAGAGAGAGAGAGAGAGAGAGAGAGAGAGAGAGAGAGGTCCAACTGCTCAAAACCTGCATCTTATATGTTTTTGAGTGAGGAGAGCAGCTGGGCATAGCATACTACCAGAAAAAATTTTGGGCAGTTCCAGAGTAGGGTTCAAAAGCTTGGATTTTAGGCAGGGCTTGTATGATGGGATGGTTCCGATGGAGCAATGGCCTGACCCAGGGCTTGCAGCAAATATGTTGGACTTAGACCTTTAGTTCATTCTGGTGGGTCAGGGTTGCATGTGACCCATCTTGGCCTAAATATGGCTCTACCCATGATTCTTTTGCCATTTTGTCTTCAATGTATTAGTTTGAATGAAACTAAGTATGAACTCATATGTATCTTTGCATTATTTGTCACTTTTAATGTTGAATGAACCGGTAGTTATGATTCTTTCATTTTATTTGCTTTCTGTTGCTGCAACAGTAGGAACCATTTTTAACACCAGTGTCTTTTTGGAACTTAGGTGAGAGACTGGTATTTAGATTCCTTTCGTGATCTTCGATCATTTCCAGAGATTAAGGATTCAAAAGATGAGTTGGCATTCACACAAATGATAAATAAAATCAAAGTTAGACATAACAATGTCGTTCCTGCTATGGCCATGGGCATTAAACAACTGAAGAATGATTTGGGTCGAAAGGTGGAGCCCGGTGATCTTCCAGAGATCCACCAGTTTCTTGATCGTTTTTACCTGTCAAGAATCGGAATTCGCATGCTTATAGGTTGGTTAACCTTTCCCCTTTTCCATAAACTTGATCTACTAAAGAAAATCTAACCTAAAATGCAGCCTTGATGCTTGGGTTTTTGATCCTTTTTTTGGTGAAGTTAGGGCAACACGTGGCTCTTCATGAACCCAACCCTTCACCTGGGCAAGTGGGTCAAATATGGATTAACTTATCACCTATCGAAGTTGCTAAAAATGCTGCAGAAGATGCATGTAGCATTTGTCTACGTGAGTATGGGAGTGCACCAGAGGTTCAGATATATGGTGACCCAAATTTCACATTTCCGTAAGTATTTAATTTGAATTCTTACCTTGCTTTTCTCCCTTGTGATTTCTAGCTATAACATTGTCTTGTTTTTATTCTATTATTTGACAACCAACTTTGTCGAACCCATCGGCATCACGGCATGCAGGTTTGTATTTTCTATTATTATGTGGTCCTTGGTCTTTGTTTTCTTCCTTTGTTGACTATATGCAATTGCTAGAAAAAAGTTGAAGGAACATCCCTGTTTTCCCAATCAATACTTTTACTTTATTTTTATTGATATTCTACTGACTAGCTAGTCCCAAATATTCTGCTTGCTATGGTAGGATCATCTTGAATTATTTTGAAAGTTATTTCCCTTTAAACGACCTTAAAATAAAAATGATAAAACCGATTTTTTTTAATTCATTTTGTGAAGAATTATATTAATTAATTTCTTTGAATTTGAGGTTAACGAAGTATATCCCAAAATACTTGATAAAATCATGCATGTTGGTCTGTATTGCTTCTGCTGATGTTATCACTCGAGATGCATATCGCTGTATATAGGTTCAGTAAGATTTTGTTCCCAACTGGATGACTATTTCTTCATGCCTTCTAATTGATGATACAGTTGCACAGATCTCTGATAGGTTTGATTCTTCTACAGCTATGTGCCTACACACTTGCATCTGATGGTGTTCGAATTAGTTAAAAATTCCTTGCGTGCAGTGGCTGAGATGTTCATAAACTCTGATAAGGAAGCACCTCCAGTCAGAATAATAGTTGCTGATGGAATAGAAGACGTGACAATCAAGGTATAGATTTCAGCATTTCTTGCAATCATGTTTTTACATTATCATGTTTTATATTACTTGGCGATGATTTTCCCTTTTTGAGTTGGTTGTTCTATGTGGCTATCTAATCCGTATGTTTCAGTCTGGCTTTGGACATAAGACCTTTAAGTTATTGAATTGTTAGGGTTTGGACATAAGACCTTTAAGTTGAAGGGGAGGTCAAGAGTTTAATGCCAAGGATGCTATCTCTCTTGCCATAAGCTGGTAAGTACCTACATGAGCTGGTAAGTGTCTACTTAGCCCCAGCTTGTCTATCCAAAGGAAAAAAATGGAAGTATTGGATGGTTACGGGATCTTGACAGAGAATCTGTTTATGTACTTTTAACAAAAAAGAAAACTGTTTCCTTTCTGAAGGTTTTTGCTACTCGTGCTTCCTTGAATTTGAGTTGCTTTCCAAATCTTGGGGAGCACTAATCGGTTGCATTTGAGTATTCCTCCAGAACTGTTATATTGGTTTGCTTTTAGGGAAGTTGTGAAATGTTTTGAAGAAACTTCTTACTACTCTGGTACAGGCCAGGGGCGCCACAACTCAAGGCTTATACACATACATGAGCTAACAATGAAGGATATCAGAATCTCACAAATGGACAAAGGCACTTGAGAGAAGCAAAATACTTTACCATCTCTAGAATTTCTTATCAAGCATTACAATGCAAAGACGACAACCTATATGTACACCTAGGAGATAACAGAGTTAGCGATTGACTAGCTTTAATGGCTAGAGTTCTGACCATTGGGACCAGGAAATAGCTAGTTCAGTCTGGTCAAAGTCCAATTTGGCAAGACAAAAATTAAAAAAAAAAGACAAAAGAAGTTATGACATGGATATATATATATATATATATATATATATATATATATATATATATATATATATATATATATATATATATATATACATGTGTGTGAAAATTAAAAAAAAAAGACAAAAGAAGTTATGACATGGATATATATATATATATATATATATATATATATATATATATATCATAGCCCCAGATATCGTTCTGGGGTTTCCATCGGCGAGGTTTTTTTCAAGTATTTTTCTGCGAAGTTGTTTTTTCCAGAAAATCTCAGAGTTCTTTTAAAAAAATAAAAAAAATCAAAATATTGGGTAAAATAAAATAAATGAGAAACCAATAAGAAGTCATAAAAATATCTCGTTAAGATGATAAAAATGGCAAAGTAATAAGCATCACATTGCATCTAGGAGGTCACGTTAAATACCTAAAACCAGAGGAAATAAAACAACGAAACAAAAGTTGAAAAAAAATAAAAAAAATGAAAAAATTGCAATAAAATCATGATCAAAATGCGATAAATTGGTTTCATTTTGTCTTTAAGATTGGGATATTTTTGAAAATATTGCAATATATGTGGCTGTATATATATATAATTATATATATATATATATATATATATCAAATAGGGGACAGAGAGGAGATTTAAGTACAACTCTTGGGTGTTCATCAGGAATCATATTAGATGTTGATTTTTCCAAAATGGATAGTCGACAGAAATTCAAGGAAAAAAAGTTGTTAATTAATATTTGATGACTAAAGTCAACTATCTCCTTTTTCTTCTTGATTTTCTGTTAGTCATCCATCTTGTAAGATCAACCGCTAGGATGATTCCTTATGGGTTTAACACCAAGGGTCTCACGCCTACCATTTATATATATATATATATATATATATATATATATATATAAATGGTAGGCGTGAGACCCTTGGGTTCCAGATCCATCAAGAATAATTTGGGCTTTGACTTTTTCACATTGGCCATTGAGAGAAAAAAGGAGAAAAAGTTGTGAATTTATAGTAAATGAGTAACTTACTGTATCTTCTTTTTCTCTCAACCATCCATCTCAACTAAAATAAAAGGTCTAGATTATTTTGGATGGGTTTAGCACTTAATGGTCTGGTACCTAGATAAGTATGTGTTTATGTGTATGCACACACCGATTTGTGTAGTAGGTTTGAAAAATATAGACAAAAAAATCTATAGTTGTGATACTAGTAACTCCACAATAGAAATGAGGAGAACTGTGCTGTAGCCTGTAAGGCACAAAAACTTCAATATTAACTCTCAAAAGGTCTTCAAAGTAGCTTACCTATAAGAAAAAGGAGTTGTTGGATCTCCAACCACTAGAAATCTAACCATTGGAAAGGTCAACTTCTTTTGCAGCTGCACATGTTTACCTGACAAAGAAATAGAAAGGAAAAAGAAAAGATTTATGATGAACCTAAAAGTACCTTTTGTGTATTTGTGTATATGTATATCTGTGTCCACCAGATCCATGCCACTTCTGGAGCATCTGATCTTAATGATCAGATGCTCCAGCCAAAAAAAAAAAAAAAAAAGGTCGTGCATGTCGCCTCCCCTCTATGGTGCCAACAACCTCTCCCCCCCCTCCCACACAAACCCCAAAAACAAAACACTAAAGACGTTTCTGGCGATGCCCTGCTAGGTTTTCCCAAGTGGCGTCGGGGGAGGTAGTCACCTTCCACCGCTATAAGTCCTTTTTTTTTTTTAAAGACTATCTGATTCTTATGGATTGGATTGTCGTATAACGGCATCCCCTATAAATTAAATACCCTAGCATAGAGGGACACCCTTTTTCTCTCTCTCTCTCTCTATGTATATATATATATATATATATATATATATATATATTTATGTGTAACATATATATAAGTGTCTCCAAATATTCTAATTTCTAACACCTCCGATTAAACTTACAGTCTTATCACCAAAAGCTTGGTTAAGGGAAAGTTGAAATCTTGAAGAGCACATGCCTTTTGTGAAAAAATCAGAAAGTTGTGATTTTGAAGCAACCTGTGGCGATTGAATGACCTCCTTTAGAAAATTTTTCTTGACCAAAGTAATAATCTATCTCAATGTATCTGGTGCATTCATGAAAGTATGATTTTTGCAATGCAGATATAAATTTTATTATCAAAACCATAGCCACAAAAAATGTGCTTAGAAAAATGTGTTAAAAATGAGAAAAACAAGTCAGCCGAAAAAAGGAAAAAACATTTTTTTTTTTCTAAAAATGCCAAAACAGGCAAAAGCAAAAAACATGTTTGTTCTCATTTTGGGTGTTTCTTTAAGGTTTTTTGGCATATTTTATATTTTTATATTTTTTCCATTTCTTTTTACATTTTTTACTACCACATTTTATTTTTTGCATTTTACTTTTATTCTCTTTGTTTTATCTAGACTTGTCCCATCATCGAGCTTTCATTTTGGTTTCAACTACACTAGTAGTTTCTATTGTCCTGTCATCTATTATACGTGATTTAGCAATAGTTCTTGCAACAAACTTTGTTTGGGATCGTTATGCTGGTCCCAGGTATGAGGGGAGAGAAAGAACAGTGAAATTCGTATATATTCCAAAATACTCCCCTTCAAGTTGGAGCATAGATGTTAGTCATGCTCAACTTGTCACAACATCTAGAAAACTCAACATCTTAGTAAAAATATCATATGCTTGCTCTTTTGAGGCTACATGTATGGTAGATATGATTCCTCCTTGGACCATGTCTCTGTTGTAATGGCAACTTCAATGTGCTTTGTCTCTCATGAATACGGGGTTATTTGCGATGTACGTGGCAACCTTTGTTATCGCAGAATATCTTCATAGGTATGGAAGTAGGAATACCAAGACTCTCAACTAAGGATTTACACCATGTCAATTTTGCAGTAGTTGGAGGCATAAGCTCGATACTCTGACTTCGCACTAGGCTTAAAAACAACATTTTGTTTCTTGCTTCTTCAAGATATGAGATTTCCTCCCACAAACACACAAAACCCCGTGGTAGACTTTCTATCATCAATAAAACTTGCATAGTCTGCATCACTGAAGGCTTCAACATCAAGAGACGTACCCTTTTTGAAGAAAAGACCTTTGTCAGGGGAGGACTTTAAATATTTGGCAACAATCATTGTAGCATCCCAATAAGCCTTTTTTGGTCTTTCCATGACTTGGCTTAGTTTTCCTACAACAAAACTAGTATCTAGCCGAGTTATAGTCACATATAGAAGCTTAAATGAATGATCTGTAGGTTCATGAATCTACCCCTTCCAACTCATCATCATAGAGGTGTATCCATGGGTTCATAGGAAGAGTTGTAGGTTTTGCTCCCGACATCCCTGTCCTGCAAAAGATCGAGTACATACTTTCTCTGCGATAACATAACACCTTAGTCACATGGGTACGGCTAGGAGGGCCTCGTACCCTGCCGGTACGGGTACGGGTACGGGGTTGGGTACGGCGGGAAAATATAAAAAATCAAAAAAATTCAGAAAAATCTAAAAAAATCAGAAAAAATCAGGAAAAATAAGAAAAAACTAGTAAAAATCAGAAAAAATCAAGAAAAATGTATTTAAAGGAACACCCTTAGCATTTTGTTATTGTTTAAAATTTTTTGATATATATATATATATATATATATATATATATATATATATATATATATATATATATATATATGTCCGTGTGTACGGCCGTACCCCCGTACCCACGTTTTTTGAAAATGGTCCGTACCCGTACCAATACCGGTACCCGTACCCGCACCCGTACCCGTACCTATGTAACAAAGCATAACACCTTCATGACTAAGAGCAACATCAATGCCAAGAAAAAACCATAGCTGGCCAAGATCTTTCGTAACAAAATGTCTTTGGAGAAACTCCTTTGTTAGTGTTATCTTCTGCTCATATTCACCTGTCAGAATAATATCGTCTACATGCACCAGTAGCACAACTATACCTCTTCCTTTATTGATGAACAACGAATAGCCCAACTGAGATCTCTTGAACTCACACTCTGACACAACTTCAGAAAATTTGCGGAACCAAGTATGAGAACTTTGCTTCAGACCATATATATCCTTCTTCAACCTACACACCTTCCCACACTCCCTCCAACTCTCAAAGCTAGGGATCTGCTGCATATATACAATCTCATCGATATTCCCATATAAGAAAGCATTCTTGACATCTAGTTGATATAAGGGCCAACCAAACGCACAACAACAAAAACAGTAGGCGTATGGTCCCCAACTTGGCCACAGGAGAAAAAATCTTAAAGAAGTCGATGCCATATGTTTGTATACCCTTCTGCGATGAGACGGCCTTTATAACGCTCCACAGAGCCATTAGACAGGTACTTGTTGGTGAAGACACATTTGGTGCTGTTAGAATACATAATGTTGTGGGAACCGGGTCCACTACTGGCTACTGTATTTTTCTTGGTGGCAACCTGGTTGTTTGGAGGAGCAAGAGGCAAGAAGTGTGTTCGAGGTCCAGTGCAGAGGCCGAGTACAGGGCTGTTGCTATGGGGGTGACAGAGATGCTGTGGTTGAAGATTCTTCTGACTGACATTGGTATTAAACTGGAAGATAAAATGAAGATGTACTGTGACA
>JAANDH010001510.1:0-48061 GCA_011799765.1 Nymphaea thermarum
ATCAACAATCCAATCACCGACCTTGGAAGACATCTCTTCAACCATCACGATCACCAACGAGTAGTAAAAACCTTGGATAGAATCACAAGAACGAGAGAAAGATCAAGTTCTATCTAGAAAGGAACGATGAAGAGAGAGAGGTAATATCTTCACCGGATTCCCAAACAACCCCAAGAGTGAACAGAATGTCGATTGGGGGGAACAATCGTCGATGTCGCTCGACGGAAGCGATGTCTACTCTCTCTTGGGCTGCAATCTCCTACGGATAGAGGTTGCACCACACGTTCTCCTTGCTGAAATCAAGATTCAAGAGGCAAAACCAGCAAGTATCAATGTATAGAAGTGAAAAGAAAATCAACTTAGAGATGAGAAAAGCCTTCACCCGTAAGACCAATTTAACCCCGGTCTTTTGTAAGGAAAGGGGGATGCGATCGCCGGAGCGCCGGCGGACGTTGAGGCAATCCTCAAGTTACGCTCCTCTCCTCCTTCACGTCCTCTATCAAGACATGGACCAGCCACCTCTTCTCGCACGATGGGTGCCAAAGAAAAAACAAGAAGATGGAATCAACGATCAACCAAGCAAGATATTGCAGATTAGAGGCGGATGCACTTCACCGGATTTGCAAAAGACCCCTAGAAAGTGACGTGAATAGGGGGAGGCAAGCTTAGGAAGCGCCTAAGCACGCATATCTTCCTTCTTCTCCGGGAAGCAAGTCAACGGCACAAGGGACACCGGTGATGGCGACGGCAACAACACAAGGGCACGGATCCCAAGGCGATGGCACGAAACCCTAGGCAGAGGCACGAATCCAGAGGCGATGGAGCGGAACCATAGGTGGCACGAATCCCAAGGTGATCGTGTGCACGAATCCCAAGGCAGCGGCACGGATCCCAAGACGATGGTGTGCACGAATCCCAAGGCGATGGTGCGAAACCCTAGGCAGTGGCACGGATCCCGAGGCAGCAGTGCGAATCTCGAGGCAGCGGCACGAATCCCAAGACAACGGCATGGATCCCGAGACGGCAGCGCACACGGATCCCAAGGCGACAGCGCGGATCCCTAGGCGGTGGCGTGCCCAGCAACAGAACGACAGCACGATGGGCTGCAAACGAAAGACGGACGCCGGAACTTCAACGGCGTTGAGTGACGACAAATTCCACGACGAACGATCCACGAAAAACGCTCTTCTCCAACTTCGGTTGCTCTGATACCATGTAGAAACTCAAACCACGAAGAGGGAGAAGAGAAGACGAACACACGATATACGTGGAAAAACCTCAAACGAGGAAAAAACCACGGGAAGCTCTACCTAGGTGCACAACCGCAACCCTAGGAGAGAGAAAGCTTCTATTTCACTTAATCAACAATTACACACTAGTGAAAATATAAAGAGGGAGCTAAGAGAGGCCGCCTAGAGTACCGAGCCCTGCCTCGGTACCCACGCCCCAAGTAACCGGGTCCAGGTCTGGACCCGGTTCCCACAACATTATGTATTCTAACAGAAACCAAGCAAAGAAGGAACAAAAACCAGGAAAAGCAAGAAGAGGGAAAGGATTGACATTAAAAACTGAATAAAAGACAGAAAAGCGCATTTAGCCAAATTCAGGAACTAAGAAATCAACTGAAATGTTAAATCTCATTTGTTAAAAAACCCCTAAAACCCTACAAAGAACCCAACAGAAAGTGAAGGTAAGAAAACACATCAATCTCCTTAATAATAAAGCTGACGAAGGAAGATTCAAGTTTGCCACCATACCTTTGAGAAGGGCCGATGAAGAAGCAAGAGGAGGGATTTTCAACAGATGATTACAAAGGCACAAAACAGTAAACGGAAGACAAAAAATGACCTTGGGTACGTTGATCGTACCCGGTGCGGTCAACGCCGCACCCATACCGGTACCGTGCGGGTACTCCTTCCATGTTACATAGGTGTCAAAATAGAACTGTTTTCATTAATTCTCGTAGTTCTAACATTGCTTACCTATGACTCAGTGAGATTACTCATCTTTGCGTTTTTACGTTCTCTTTTATACATAATCCAATTTTTATTTGATTAGACCAGTTTATTGATCCAAAATTAAGAAACCAATCTAATAGAGCTCTAGGGATATCCAAGCAACTGAAACCATAGGCCTTTGACTAGTTGTTTCAAAAATGACCAGAGATGTTTGTCAACCTGTTGATCAATTAATAAAATTTTGGTTAACAATATCAAACAAGATGAAAAATTAGACTACGAAAGGTACCAATTGCTGTTGAAGTGCTGTCTTGAGCAGCCCAGGTTGGATCCCACAATGCGTATCCGACAGCAGAATCCAACTCTCTAGATGACTTTGTTGCATCTGTGAGCCACCAACACTCCTTAATTATACGAGATGCTTCTACATAGAGCTGCAAATGGAAGTCTGGTGGGAGTTGAGCCAGTAATAAACCACAAGCTTGAATCATCAAGCAAGATACTGATTGGCTTGTACAACCAGTTCTTGAGACAAAATTGGGCGTAGTGCTTCCTGATGCTGTATTAGATCGGCTAGTGCTCATGGAGTCTGTACTGCCGCCTGAAGGGGATGTTGGCAGTCCTGTACTTTGTCCAACAACATTCTGCATCATTTGCACTCCGTAGCTAGACTGGGCTAATACAGGCTGAACATGAACAACAGTCTGGACAAATGCAGATACTATCTGAGTTGCAGTCACAGGAAGAGAAAGGATCTCAATCACCGCAGTCTCTAACATAAGTTGTGAGTAATTGCCTGGATCCTGAATTTGATAAAACGCTTTCTGATTTTCTGGCACATTTATTGGCATGGAGTGAACTGAAGATTGAGCTTTACTTAGAGCAGTACGTGCAGGACTTGCAGCAGTATCACCCACTAATCCTGTTCTTGGTTTGCTGCTTAAAGGAGGCATGACATTATTTACAAGACCCATAAGCAGAGCTGAAAAATAATCTGGTGGTGGACATGCAGCAGGGCTTGATGAGTTGATGTGCTGGGGGAATGACTCAGAAAAAGGAATCTGAAACAAGGTCCACACCCTGAGCATGGGATTAACAAATACAGAAAGAAGCATGGCACAGGAAAACACTGTTTATTACCTTAGGAAGATCAAGTACATGCAGAATTCGAACTACGAGCTTGCTTGGGAGATGGCCATAGAAGTATGCAAGAATTTCCCGGACAAAAGTGAACCGCAGAGGATGGTAGACAAGAAGTCCAGAATACGTAGCAAGTAACCTTTCAGCAGCATCTACAGCATCATTTTCTATCAACCGATAAACAATCAACGGGATAACAGGCAGCATACGGGTGGCAACATCATCAAAAAATGGTGGGTATCTGCAGAAATATATGCATCAGCATGCACATCTCCAACAGAAAAATAACAAACAAAACCCTGTCAAATAATATCTCTCTATGTGCATATCTGTCTTGTTATTTGTCTGTTCAGAAGAAACAAGAAAAGAACATATAAAATAGTTGAGACATAAAAGTTCATTATCGAAGAAGGCGGTGATACCTGTCCTTGCCAGATAAATGATTGCCAAGAGCTTTTTGTAGCTCAACACGTTTTGCAAGCCCAGTGTTTAGCCAGTGCTCTGTGGGTCTATTCAAGAAACATATTTTGACTCTCTGTTGAAATTCTTGTCGGTCGAGAAGCAGGCTCACCTGTAAGGCCCCACCATTTTGTATCAAAAAGAAAATTAAGATGTAATTATATATGCTCTAATCTTCTCTTCTAAGAGATTCAACCAAAATATCAAAGGAGAAGAACTTAACCCACAAAAACAATAGCTAGTAGTACAAAGTTGTAGGTATGAGTTGTACATGGCATGATTGGCATCATGCATTTCTTCCTACTGTTTACAGAATGGTACTTGTTTGCCTTCATTTTCCGACAGCTGGGCACTAGTGATGTTTAACATTCTTTTGTTCAATTGTGCATGCCTCAATTCACCTGTGCCTTGCCCTAAGATTATCCCTCTACCAAATAGCAGCTGGACGAACAGAGGGGCATTCTCAACAAAAACCAGATCACAGTTCATGCATGTGATGAACTTGGTGTTACAAACAATTCTGGTCGAAGCGACAACTTTATCATATTTCTTCCAGTGTGTGACATTGTAGAGGGCTAGTATAGATCCATACAAATGCCCAGAAAGATCCGAGGCATTTAATATTTAAATTGTATTAGTGAAATAGAACAGTGTTTTTAGCCTTAGGGTTAAACAGTGGATTTTACCTTGGAGACAACTTTGAAAGGAGTATAAAACGTATTAACACCCAATGATTAGCCGAAGCTTGGTGAAAAACAAATTATCATAGTGCAAAAGGAGTGATAATTGGGGTAGAAAGTCCAAGCTCCAAATGAGCGGTGTAATTGGAGTAGTTTGGGACTTTGATTTGTGAGATAAAAGTGAATTTTCAGGTCAGACATTGCTTAGAAAAATTTGGGAATAAGGAAGCAAATATGGGAGCTAATATTTGAAAATTATTTGAAAAGCAAGTTAAAATAGTGAGTTTTGTGGGAAAAATGTTGGAAACTACTGTTGAGTCTGGATTAGCGTCCAGATCAAACCTAATCCCATTTTGGGCATGTAATGGGTATCGCCCAATACAAGGGAAGAAAACGGGTGCTGGGAGAAAACGATGAACATCTCAAAAAATCTTATGGAAATAGATGCTCCAGAATCCTCCCTGGTTACTACTGGAAGATCACCACAAGATCAACAACAAACTCAACCCCCACCACCTACACCCGTAGTATTTTATTCTCCTGGACAACCCCCTAGAAGACCTTATGTAGAATATAAGGAAAAAAATAACTATACACCTAAGGGTAAAAGGATGCCTTTAGAAACCCTAGACAGAAAAGATCTAATAGATGAGGGAAGAATTTTGAACATAAGTGCTCATGATCCCCAATTATTACCCTCAGTAATAGACATGTGGTCTCAACGAGTTGCAAGAAAATGGGACAAGATGAATCAAGAAATGTGGACAACAGAAGAAATGTGTTCTTGGGCAGAAAATTTTTTAGGTTGGACATGGCCATGATTTTGGAGGCTGGAAGATCTCTTAATTATATGATCACAGCCCAAATTTCTGCACGATCCAAACACGGAAGAAGGAGTTATGGCCCTTGAAAGTTGGCAGACCGAGTGTCAAACAGGTGGCATGCACAAAGGCAGGTTCTAGCCAGTGCACAGCCAGCCAAAAAAAAATCGTCCATATCTCCCTCATCCGAACTCCGATCGAGGCATGTAATAGCTCATTGGAAGCATAATTTTAAAAGCCTTTCAATGAGTATAGGCATTGTAACGTTTGTTTTTAATTTCAGGTCGGGTTGGAGGGTTTGGTATTTTCCTGGCTTGTTGCCATACTGTAAAGGCTAAGCCTTCAGTTGTTTTCTTTTTCAGGTTTGGTGGACCAGGGGCAGCAGGTTGAGCAGATGGCTTCACTCACGTCCTACTGGGGAGGTTTTGGGTTTTGTTTTGCAGTGCCAGCACGTCTTGTTTTGCTTGTATTGATGTCTTATTTTTGTTAGACATCAATGATATGGTTTGGGGCATTTTTGTCATACACCTAGATGTGATTTTGTATGAATCAAAATTTTGTTATATAAATGAAAGTTCGCCCCATTGTTTTGAAATGGCTTGGCTCATATCTTTTGAACTGTTGGGTAGCCGCACCTCGGTGTTTAATGTTTAGGAAAAAAAAAATGTTTGAGTGTCAAAAGGTCGGGGTGTGTCAGTTTTAGTATCAGAGCCATGGCAAACCCCACTATGAATGTGAGTTAAAGTCTATTTGTGAAGTCGTGTTGCCCAGGTACGCATTGATTTGATTTAATTGTTGTTGTAGTTTTGGATTTTTCAAGTATAAGTACCTAATGTGATTGATGTTTTGAACTTCGTGCTTATGCACGTCGTGAATTGATTTGTGAGTTTGGTCTTAGACTTGATTTGAGAAATAAAGTTCTTGTTTGCATAGATGGAATATCAACGTAGGGGTAAGAAATGAGCTGGGCCGTCTACAGAGGCACAAAAAGAGCCAAGTTCGGCCCATTCTGATGCACGTACCCCAGTGGATGACAGTACATCAGGGCAACAGAATGCTCAGACTAGTGTGGGTGCCCAAACCCCACCGAGGCAGACTCCACCTGTGGATCAGCAGACTATACTGCTGACAACGTTGCAGACACTGACCTCCCTTGTGCAGTCGATGGTCAATAATCAGAGGAGCCATACCTCCCCTATTGGAGACACTAGTACACCACTTCAGGAAAAGGCAACGAAGGTGACGTACCAACAGTTTATGGCAATGCAGCAGCCTATCTTTACAGGAGAAGGCAATCCCGACAAGGCAAAAGAATGGATTGAGGAAGTTGAACGCATCTTTGGGCTTTTGAAGGTGCCAGAAGGAGACAAGGTGAATTATGGCTCCTATCTGTTGAAGGGTGATGCCAAGAATTGGTGGCAATCAACTAGTGAGATTCAGTTCGCTGGCCAACTGTCAATCTCTTGGAAGCAATTTAGAGATTCTTTCTTCAACACTTACTTCCCAGTGCCTGTCAGAGACAAGAAAATGCAAGAATTTCTTGATTTGCAGCAAAATTAGTTGAGCTTAGAAGAGTACATTACGAAATATCGACACTTGGAGGTGTATTGCCCGCACCTCTACACTACAGATGAGGCCAGAGCAGGCAAGTTTGTGCGCGGGCAGCGGGATGGACTGCGAAGCAAAGTTTTGACGTGCAGACCTCGTGACTTGGACGAGGCGGTCACCATGGCAAGATGCATAGAAGAAAACTGGGCAGGCCAACACTCACACAGCGGGCGAACGCAGGTCAAGCATCAACACCTTGCAAGCAGAGCAAGGCCTTATGAGAGGCGTGATGACAGAACATTCAGGCGGAATAGGCCAAACCGCAGTGAGACCACTCAGGGGTCAGTGGCCTCTTAGACCTCACCAAAGTGCCCCACTTGTTCACGTGCACCCCGGGAAACCGTGCTATCGGGAGATTGAAGCTTGCTTACATTGTGGAGGGATGGGGCAATTCATCAAGGATTGCCCCTTAAAGAAAGAAAGAGAATTGAAGAAGCATGAGGCCGGTCCTTCAAGCGCGCGACAGACGACTGGACGTGTCTATGCGACTACTGTGGAGGAGCTTCAGGCACACGACCTTGTTGAAGGTATGTTACTTATTGGTTCTCACATTGCAGGGGCGACCCATTCATTTATATCTAGTCGATTTGCTACTTCACTAGAAGTGTCGGCTAGGAAGATGACATATGTTTTAAAAGTTGTTAGCTCTATGCATGCTCAAGAGTCGTGTAGTGAGTATCTACCTGATGTGGACGTGGAGATCCACCAACATCTCTTACCTGCACAGTTGGTGACCATAAATCTTAGTGAATTCGATGTGATTTTGGGCATGGATTATATGCGCATTATGCCAATATAGATTGCAGGAAGAAGCAGATACAATTGTTGACTGATGAGATGCAACCGATGGAATTCCATGCTCGTAAAGCTAGTCGAACTGACAAGATAATGGTGTCTGCATTGAAGGCTAAATGTTTGATAGATGTAGAAACACGCAACACAAGAAGGGAGAAGAAAGGAACACACGATATACGTGGAAAAACCTCAAAAAGAGGAAAAAACCACGGGGAAGCTCTAAACTAGGTGCACCACTGCAACCCTAGGAGAGAGAGAAAATATACACTTAACTCAACATTACACGTAAGTGACAAATATAAAGAGGGAGAGAAGAGGTGCCGCCTAGGGTACTGAGCCAGCCTCGATACCCATGCCCCATAGCACCGGGTCCATATCTGGACCCGGTTCCTCATTACAATATATTCTAACACTCCCCTTCAAGCTTGGCATACATGTCAAACATGCCAAGCTTGCTAACATTTTTCTCAAATTGAGATGTACATAAAGACTTAGTTAAGACATCAACAACTTGATCTTTAGACTTCATATAGGGCAGAATCAACTCCTTAGAATCTATGCCGTATGAAGTGGCGATCGATCTCCACATGTTTGGTTCTGTCGTGCATGACCGGATTGTTTGCCAAGTTAATAGCAGACTTGTTGTCACAATGCATCCTCATCTTCTCTTCCATTTTAACCCCAATATCTGCTGCTAAAAGAATTTTGAGCCATAACATCTCTATAACCCCCATAGCAACCGCCCTGTATTCGGCCTCAGCACTAGACTTGGAACAAACTTCTTGTCTCTTACTTCTCCATACCACCAGGTTACCTCCAAGAAAGATGCAGTATCCTGTGGTAGACCTTCTAGTATTTGTGCATCCTGCCCAGTCGGCGTCAGAATATCCTTCAATACTGAGTTGATCTTGTCGAGTGTAGAGCAGTCCTTTCCCTGGGTTATTCTTTAAGTATCCCAATACTCTTTCAGCACTTTTCCAATGACAATCAGTAGGGGCATGCATAAATTGACTTAACACACCCACAACATATGTAATATCTGGACGAGTAAGAGTGAGATAGATAAGTTTACCAACTAGCCGCTGATACCTCCCTTTTCCTTCCTCATCCAAGATCGTCCCAATTTTGATACTTATCCTTGTGCCAGACTCCATTGGAGTAAGAAAGGGCTTGAATCCCAGTTTACCTATCTCTTTTAGAAGATCCAAAGTGTATTTTCTTTGGCTCATAACAAGTCCAGCCTCAGACCGTGCGATCTCAATACCCAAAAAATACCTTAATTTTCCCAGATCTTTGAGATCGAATTCAGCAGCTAACGTTTCCTTCATCTTCTTTTTTTCTTCTTCGTCATTACCTGTGACAATCATATCATCAACATATACGAGTAGAAGGCTCACCAGACCATTTCTCTGCTTGATGAAGAGGGTGTGATCACCATTTCCCTGTTTATATCCATTTGTCTTCATAACAACCCTTAGTCTTTCAAACCACGCTCTAGGGGACTGTTTGAGACCATACAATGCTTTCTTGAGATAGCAACACTTTCCGTTCTGCGCATATCCAGGCAGCATGCTCATATAGACTTCTTCCTCAAGGTGACCATTCAAGAAGGCGTTCTTGACATCAAGTTGGTCCATGCTCCACTTCTTTTGCACTGCCAGAGCTAAGATGACTCTAACTGTCTTCAGTTTAGCAACGGGCGAAAACGTCTCAAGATAGCCAATCCCATATTTCTGGCTAAACCCCTTTGCGACGAGACGAGCTTTATAACGTTCTACAGTGCCATCAGGTTTGTACTTCACAGTAAACACCCACTTGGAACCAACTAAGTGAGTTCCCTTGGGAATATCAACAACCTCCCACGTATTGTTCTTTGCCAGGGTGTCCATCTCCTCTGTCATGGCCTGTAGCCATTTGGGATCCTCCCTGACATCTTCCACTGACCTGGGAATAACAGCCATAGATAAAGAAGTAATAAAGCACTTACAGTCTTTACTGAGTTTAGCATACGAAACAAATCTCTGAATGGGATGAGAAGTACATGACCTGGTGTCTTTGCGCAGGGCTATGGGAAGATCTTCATTCATTGGACTTGGATCATCCGGGGAGCTCACAGGATTGGGATTGGGATTGGGATTGGTAACATCAACAACCTCCATCACATCCATCTTCTTCCTGTTGTATACCTGACCAAACAAATGATCACGGGACTGTTCTTCCACAGGGCCCCCCCCCCTCTATCTGATTGTCTCTGTCCTCACTGACTGTGTCTACCACACTCGGAGAACTAGCCGTGTACTCCAAGAAGTCCGTGAACTGAATCAACTGATGCTGAGAATACTCTTCCACTCTCTCACCTAGACACTCCCCCTGAAGAGGATTCGCAGAAAAGTATGTCTCATGTTCATGAAAGGTAACATCCCTGGAGACATATACTCTGGAAGTACTAGGATTGACACACTTGTATCCCTTCTGGGTGAAGGAATACACCAAGAAGACCGCTTTGATGGACCGAGGATCGAGTTTCTTGAGAGTGGGACTATGATCATGGACAAAACAAACACACCCAAACACCCGAGGGGTCAAAGGCCAGGGATTCTGAGTAGGCCACAAAACAGAATAAGGAGAATGACCATTCAACACACGAGTAGGCATACAGTTAATAAGATGAGCACTAGTGAGAAGTGCATCACCCCAGTACCGCTTAGGGACATAACGTTGAAACATAATGGCCCGGGTGACATTTAACAAATGGCGGTTCTTCCTTTCAGCCATGCCATTCTGAGGAGGTGTGTAGCTACAGGATGTTTCATGTATAATACATTTGCTTCGCAAGAAGTCATCAAGGGATTGGGAGACATACTCTCGAGCATTGTCAGTACGAAAAGCCTGAACAGAGGTCTGGAATTGAGTTTCAACAAATGCAACGAAGTTTTTGACAATGCCGGGAACTTCACTACGTTCTTTCAACAAATACACGAACGTACACCGAGAGTAGTCATCAATAAGAGTCATGAAATAATGGAAACCTCGACAAGTGGGTACTCCCGAAGGACCCCAAACATCAGAGTGAACCAAAGCAAAAGGACGGCTGGTTTTATTGAATGAAATAGGGTACGAGGCCCTAACATGCTTAGACAACTGACACACTTCGCAGGCGAAGGTGTCCAAAGAAACAGACTGAAACATCCTAGGAAACAACTGTTTAATCAACTGAAAAGGGAGATGACCAAGTCTCTCGTGCCAGCGCATAATCAAGGATCTGTTCTCCACGCCAGACAACTGTCCACTGGTGGCTGAAATCAAAGCAGAAGCAACCTGTACTGGCATTCTGTAGAGACCATCAATAGCCGGACCAATCCCAATATTCTGCCCCGTCCCCAAGTCCTGTAGAAAACATCGATCAACAGAGAATATTAGATTGCAGTTTAGCTCTTTGGTAATGCTGCTGACAGATAACAAATTTACGGGAATATTGGGAACATGCAGGGCATTATGAAGACAATATTTATTTAGTAATGATAAACTTTCTTTGCCAGCCACAGAAATAGAAGAACCATCAGCCATAGAGACATGCTGCTGCCCAGAAGTCAACTTGTATCCTTGAAACATCTTAGGGTCCCCGGTCATATGATGAGTAGCCCCACTGTCAACAATCCAATCACCGAGAGAGGGATTACCTTGATCACTCGTAGCAACAAGAGCCTGAGCTAACTTTGCTCCATCCGAGGTAGACGAGTCCTCTGGTGTAGTAGAAAGACGACCAATATAAGCTTGTAGTTCCTTGATTTGATCCGGAGACAGCCTCGATTTGTCACCACTTGAAGAACCACTCTGATTTGAGTCCTGCACAAGAGAACCTCGCCGACTAGACGGAGGGCGACCACGAACAAGTCTCTTCTCAGGATGAAGATTCCAACAAAAGTCAACAGAATGTCCTAGCTTGTGACAATGGGTACACCGCCTAACAGGGTGCTGGCCAGGCACGGAAGAGCGGCTAACAAAGGCCGATGGGCCACTCCCACGACTAGGATCAATCTGCATCACTTGGCGTCTTTGTTCTTCGGATTCCACTCGGGCATATACATCTTCTATTCCAGGAATCTCATCACAGTTTAGAATTTGACTCCGAATGGATTCAAATTCATCACGCAAGCCTCCAAGGAAAAGGAACGTCCGGTCCATCCATTCCTCTTCCCAGTACCGGGCATGATCGGAACCACAGTCCCAGTTATCATTCACATGATAATGAAATTCCTCCCACTTAGTTTTCAGGGCTGCATAGAAGGAGGCAACAGACAAGTCACCCTGTTTCAGGGAGTAGATACTACGTTTGATCTGGTACGTACGCAAAACCCTACATCCTCGCAAGCACATTCCACAACTCAAACGAAGTCGGCTTCCGCAGAATAAGAGGCTGAATATCAGCGGACACAGAGCTGATGATCCATACCTTAACCTGACTGTCTTCCAACGCCCAAGTCGCCCATTGAGGATCGGTTTTGCTAGGACGCAGGTTTGTCGTTTGTGATATAGGGGAGACGGTCACGGCTCGTTATCCCAATCTCGAGAGCAGCAGACCACGAGAGGTAGTTATCTTTAGTCAGACAAATGGGCGTGACCTGGACCGGCAAGTTCTCGCTCTTAGGAGCGCTGCCCGTGTCAAAGGCCACATCACTTTTAGGTGCAATCTCTTCCGCCATCACAAGCAGTCAAGTCAGACGTAACACCAGGCAGCAACAAGACGACACAGCAGCGTCTGAAACACCAGCGTCACACGGAAACCAAGGCGGCGGCGGCGATAGGCGTGACAGAGCTGGATCGGCCAACGGCGAAAAGGAGAGGCACCCACGGTAGCGAAAACTCCAGAAGGCAACCGGCGGCGGCGCTGGATCGTCCGACGGCGGCGGCGCAGAAAGAACTCCGACAGCGGCGGCGCTGAAACTGGTGGCGCAGAAAACCCCGACGACGGCGGAAAAAGACTCCAAGGGCGGCAGCGGCGCAGGAACGACGGCGGAAACACGAGATGCAAACGAACGATCTCACCCTCGTGGCTCTAATACCATGTAGAAACACGCAACACACGAAGGGAGAAGAAAGGAACACACGATATACGTGGAAAAACCACAAAAAAAAGGAAAAAACCACGGGAAAGTTCTAACCTAGGTGCACCACCGCAACCCTAGGAGAGAGAAAATATATTCACTTAACTCAACGATTACACGTAAGTGACAAATATAAAGAGGGAGAGAAGAGGTGCCGCCTAGGGTACTGAGCCAGCCTCGATACCCGTGCCCCATAGGACCGAGTCCATATTTGGACCTGGTTCCTCATTACAATATATTCTAACAATAGAAAATGGAAGTGTTGCTTTCTTGATCAATGTGCTGATCAATGAGGCTAAACCGGTGAGGTTGCAAGATGTTGCCGTTGTGAGTGAGTACCCTGATGTGTTTCCTGAGGAATTATCATGTTTGCTTCCAACTCGAGAAGTGGAGTTCAAGATAGATTTGCTGCCAGGGACAACTCCCATTTCTAAGGCAACCTACCGTATGGCACCAGTAGAGTTAGAATAAAAGAAGCAATTGCAGGAACTCTTAGACAAGGGCTTCATCCAATCTAGTGTGTCACCTTGGGGAGCACCTGTGTTGTTTGTTAAGAAAAATGATGAGACAATGCGTTTGTGTATAGACTACCGCATGTTGAATCAAGTCACCATCAAGAATAAATATCTGCTTCCAAGAATTGAAGACTTGTTTGATCAACTTAAGAATGCAAAGGTATTCTCCAAGATCGATCTGAGGACAGGGTATCATCAACTCTTGATACGAGAGAAAGATGTTGCGAAGACTGCATTTCGAACTAGATATGGGCATTATGAATTCAGGGTCATGCCTTTTGGGTTGACCAATGCTCCCGTAGCGTTCATGGACCTCATGAATCGGGTGTTCAAAGACTACTTGGATCGATTTGTTATTGTTTTTGTTGATGATATTTTGGTGTACTTAGAGAGTGTGGCAGAGCATAGAGATCACTTGAGAAGTGTGTTGGGTCTTTTGTGCAAGCATAAGCTTTATGCCAAATACTCAAAATATGAATTTTGGCTAAGAAGGTAAACTTTCTGGGTCATGTAATCTCAAAGGATGGTGTATCCGTCGATCCGACTAAGGTGTCAACTGTACAGGACTGGAAGACACCATGCAATGTAACTGAGGTTAGAAGCTTTTTGGGATTGACAGGATACTATCGTAGATTCATACAAGACTTTTCAAAAATAACTACACCCATGACTAAGCTACTGAGAAAATGAGTGAAGTTTATTTGGAATGAAGAGTGTGAGAATAGTTTTCAAACTCTGAAGGACAAGCTTACTACTGCCCCTATTCTGACGCTGCCTTCAGGTCGTTTTGGTTTTGTGGTGTACACCGATGCATCAGGAATCGGTTATGGTCGTGTATTGATGCAACATGGTCATGTAATGACTTATGCGTCAAGACAGTCGAAGGCACATGAGCAACACTATCCCACTCATGATTTGGAGTTGGGAGCGGTTGTGTTCGCATTGAAGATGTGGAGACACTATCTCTGTGGGGCAACATTTGAGGTATTTACAGACCACAAGTCATTGAAGTATATATTCTCCCAAAAAAATCTAAATCTGAGGCAAAGAAGATGGGTTCAATACTTAAAGGATTATGATTTCACAATATCCTATCATCCAGACAAGGCGAATGTGGTGGTTGATGCTTTGAGCAGACATGCTAAGGCAACAATGTGCAGTATGTTGACTCGTTCTTGGACATTGTTGCAAGATGTGATAGTGTGGCAGCCTTACCTTTGTGACGAGAACAAAGCAACGATGACTGTCGTGATACGACATCCTTTGATGGAAGAGCTTGTATTGAAGCAAAAGGAAGATCCAAAGTTTGCTAAGAACATGGAAAAAAACAAGAAGACAAATTCTTCTTGGTGTTAAGATGAAGATGGTTCTTTGCGGTTTTGACAAAGATTGTGGGTCCCTAGAGATGTAGGTGTGAAGCGACAGTTGCTTGATGAAGCTCACAAATCTAAGTTTTCTACACCCTAGCAGTACAAAAATGTTTCAAGATATGGAAAGAATTTTTGGTGCCCTGGAATGAAGCGTGAAATTGCGGATTATGTAGCAAAGTGTTTAGTTTGCCAGCGGGTCAAAGCAGAGCATCAACGGCCAGGAGCTAAACCCCTTAGCAACAAGGCAAGCTTTGTACCTCTCAACACTCCCATTTGGTTTGTACTGGATGGTGTAGACCCACTTTGATCTAACCAGGTGAGCCGCTTTAGGGATCTTTACAACTTCCCATCTCCTGCTTCTGGGATCTTTACAACTTCCCATCTCCTGCTTCTGCTCAAGGCTTCCATCTCTTCTTGCATTGCATGAGTCCACTTGAGATCACTCTAAGCTTCAGTAATAGTCCTGGGAATCACAACCAAAGAAAGAGATGATACAAAACATTTGTAGTCCTTGCTCAGCCTAAAATAAGATACGAAGTTACCAATAGGCTATGTCACATAGGTACGGGTGTCGGTGTTGGTACGGGTACGGACCATTTTTAAAAAACTTGGGTACGGGGGTACGGCCGTACACACCCATGCACATGTACATATATATGTCAAAAAATTTCAAACAGAATAACATATTCGCACATATATATATATATATATATATATATATATATATATATATATATATATATGTCAAAAATTACAAACAGAATAACATATTCTGATATTCATAAATCATTAACTCCAACAGAAAAAATAATCGTTGGTCGCATCACAAGATTAAGCGCAACATCTTCTGCTTAGACAAATGGTCCGATAGTTGAGACCAGTTCAGTGGGCGTCAGGGCTCGTCAAATAAGCATAGAAGGACTAATGATGCATAGTCGGTCTGTACCCTAGCCTATGAGCTACCTACAAACACTACCAAAATGACAGCCAAGTTCCCCTGCCTATTCCTTTTTACTTCTCCGTGTGTGCTCTCTTTCATGCTTTTAACTGCAAAGATAGTAAAGAACTAAATAATAAAATAAAGGGAACAAAAAAAGATCATCTAAAAGGGCACGACAGTTAAAAAAGGCTAATACTACAAGAAAAAGAAGAGCTCACATTAAATATAAATGTCGTTTCGATAACATGACATTGTTGAAAGAGGTTTCTATATTGAAGCAAGGATCGAGCAGTAGGAGAGGGCTTCCGGCGAGTGTGCAGGTGGTCGCAGTCACCATCGGCGGTCATCGCCGGTGGTGAAGGCAGGGGTGGAGCCGATGAAAATGAAAAGAAAGAGAAAAAAGTACCGTGACAAGGAGGAACGAATGTTGTCGCCGGTCGCCGCTTTTGTCGCCAGTCATCGCTGCCGCTGCACACTCGCCGGAAGTCGTCGCGAGTCGAAGGCTCGAAGCTGTCGTCGCTCGGTGAGAGGTAAGAAAGAGTAAAGTCGAATGTTTTAAGGGTTTCGTTTCTTTTTTTTTTAACGTTAAAATGGTTTTAAAAGTTAAAATCAAATAATCGTTAAAAATAAAAAATGGACGGATTTGGACTCGGTCAAAATTGACCGTATCCAAAATTGGACGGATACAGCCTTCAGTACGTTGACCGTACCCGGTACGGTCAACGCCGCACCATCTCGTACCCGTACTGGTGTCGTACCGATACCGGACGGGTACTCCACCCTCCTAGTCGTACCCGTGTTACTTAGCCAATAGGGTGTTGAGTACATGACCAAATACCCTTTCTCAGAGCAATGGGAAGCTCTGCATCTTTAGCTGCGGTCTGAATGTCTTTTTCAACCGGTTTCTCCCGAGCACGACTTGGGTCATCCAGGGAAAGAGTAGCATTGGGATTGGGCGTAGAAGTCTCACCATCAGTCACCTTATCTGTACGTACTCTTTGCTTAGAGCAAACCTGCCCAAACAAGTGATTATGTTCCTCCTCAGTCCCAGTAGAGTACCTTCCATCCCTTTCATGCTTAGGCATGTCCACAACTGCTTGACCCTCCTGCTTATATTCCAGAAAATCTGTGAATTAAATCTCTTGGCTCAAAGAATTAGGCCTGGGCATCGGGCCGGCCCCGCCTGGCCCGGTTGGGCCCGGGTCTGGGCCGGGAAAAGACTGGTCCGGGCCGGGCCCCATAGGGCGGCCCGGTCCGGCCCGACTCCCGCCCTCGGACGGTCAGGCCTCTGTTCCCCGCTCCGCCTCTCCCTCTCCCTTTCCCTTCCCATCTCCCTCTCCGCTCCCCCTCTCTGCTCCCCCTCTCCCTCTCCCTTGTCGTCTCCCTCTCTGCCCCCCCCCTCTCCCTCTCCCTCTCCCTCTGCCTCTTCCCCTCTGTCCCCCTCTGCTTCCCTCTCCCTCTCTGCTCCTCCTCTCCCTCTCCCTTCTTGTCTCCCTCTCCCCCTTACCGCTCCCCCTCTGTCTCCCTCGTCGTCGCCGCTCCCCCTCCTCCTCCGTGTGGGCCGTCGGCGGGGACGCAACGGCCGTAGCCGAAAGGGGGTCGAGGTCGGGAGATGGGAGGGCGGAGCAGGGCTGAGCGGCCGGCCGGGCCGGGCCCGGGGCAGGGCTGAGCAACCGGCCGGGCCGGGCTGAGCGGCCCGACGGGCCGGATCGGGCCAGCCCGATGCCCAGGCCTACGAAGAATACTCTTCCCTTGACATAGACTTCTCCCCTGAAGATGATTCTCACCAAAATAAGAAACATGTTCCAAAAAGGTAACATCCTTGGTAATATACACACGACCAGTGGTAGGATCAAGACACTTGTACCCCTTTTGAGTAGGAGAATACCCAACAAATACACACTTAATCGACCTTGGATCAAGTTTTTTAACATTATGACTGTGATCATGAATAAAGCAAACACATACAAAGACACGAGGTGGGAGGAGAAAGGGTTGACGACTCCCTGAAAGCATAGAATGAGGAGTTCGCCCATATAGCACACAAATAGGCATACGATTAATCAAATATGCACTTGTGAGAACATCATCACCCCAATAATGTTTCGGAAGATTCCTTTGAAACAAGAGGGCCCTGGTGACATTAAGCAACTGACGATTTTACCTCTCAATTACCCCATTTTGTGGACCGGTATAACTGCAGGACGTCTCATGAACAATCCCCCTTTTTCGAAAGAAATCTTCTATAGATTGACACACATACTCACGAGCATTGTCAGACCGAAAGGTCTTGACAGATCTTCCTTATTGGGTCTCCACAAGAAGGATGTAGGTTTCAATGACATGAGACACTTCGCTACGGTCTTCCAACAAGTAAACAAAGGTACTCCTTGAGTAATCATCTATAAAGGTTATAAAATACTGAAAACCATGACGGGTATGAATTCCTGAAGGCCCCCACACATCAGAATGGATCAAGGAAAAAACTTCATTAGCACGACTGGTGGAAATAGGGTATGAAGCCCTAACATGCTTAGCAAATTGACATACATCACAACAGATCATAGATATGTCTAAACTAGAACATATATCAAGAAATAATTGTTTCAAAACACCAAAAGGAAGATGTCCAAGGCGTTCATGCCAATACAAAAATAATTGAAGACAATCCTCTTTCTTCTTCTCTGTTCTGTTGACTACTATCATAAGAGTTGTAGCCACACGGATAGGTAGTCGGTATAAGCCTTCAGACATCAAACCAATCCCAATCCTCTTCCCTGTCACCAAGTCCTGCAAAACACAACGATTGACAGAGAATATGAGTTCACAATTCAACTCTTTCGTAATTTTGCTGACTGACAAGAGATTCAAGGGAAGATGAGGAACATGTAAGGCACCATGCACTAAAAATTTGTTTAAAAAAGAATGATTCCATTTTCCTGCCACAGAGGTAAAAGAACCATCAGCAAGAGAAACATGTTCCTTTCCAAATGAGAGTTTATACTCATGAAAGAGCTTAGGATTGCCAGTCATGTGGTGAGTGGCACCACTGTCAACAATCCACTGTCTCATATAAGAATTACATTTTTTTCCAGAAATGGCGAGAGCATGGTTAACCTTCACATCATCTGACACTTCAGCCTCACTGACATCAATCCGACTTAGGTAAGCACGGAGCTCACGAATCTATTAAGCAGAGATAGAGGTTTTTCCTCCACTAGAGTTACTAGCATCGGAAATAGGCTTCTTCCCACTAAAAGGCCTCCCTCTACTATTCTTGTTTTCATGATGCAGGTCCCAACAAAATTCCATGGTATGACCCATTTTCTTGCAGTGAGTACACTTGCAAGGCTCCCATAGGAGCATAGCTAACAAGAGCCAACCTCTCATTATACAAGGTGTGGTCACCCTTTCGCCCAGTTATAACAAGACGCCTTTGCTCTTCAGCGTTAACACGGGAGTAGACATTTTCAATACAAAACACTTCTTCCGAATTAAGAATTTGACTCCTTACACCTTCAAAGTCATCGTTCGGTTTGACTAAGAATAAGAATACCCTACTCTCCCATTCTTTGGCTACACGACGTACCTGGTCTTGGGGACAATTCCAAGTATCATCTGAGTAGTAGTCAAGTTCCTCCCACTTGGATTTCAAGGCTGCATAAAAGTCTGCCATAGAAAGATCCCTTTGTCGTAGAACATAGACATCTTTCATCAATTGATACACTTGAATAGTCTTCTTCTTCTGGTTGTACATCTGTTCTAAAATAACCTACATATCTCTCGCACTCTTCTTACGAAGGATGAGACGTTGAATATCAGAAGATACAAAATTGACAATCCAAGTTTTAACTTGGTTGTCCTCAAGAAACCAAGTGTCCCAGGCAGCACTAGTCTCAACAAGTTTAGTCTTTCTCCCATTTACATAAGCAATTTGGCCTCGACCAGCAATCCCCATAGTGATTGCAGCAGACCATTGAAGGTAATTTTCCTTGGTGAGGCGAATGGTAGTAACTTGAATTGGAATATTCTCCGTTTTAGAGGCCTCAACTTCAGCGTGATTAGTATTGACAATAGAGGAAGAAGATTCTGCCATGATCACGATTCAACACTGCAAAAAAGCCAAGAGAACAAGAACCGTTGTGCAGGAGCGGCAACAAGCAGGAAGAAGACACGGGCGGTGCTAGACGGAAGTCCTGCCGACGCTGGAGACACAAATGACACTAACGATCAAGACGCAGGCGACGCTGGGAGCACAGGCGGCTTTGGAACCAGCGACAGAGAGCTGGACGGCGATGCAGGGCAGAAATACTGGGCGGCGACGGAGGAAGCAGATGGTGCAACAAGAGCCAGCTACGATACATGCGAACTGTACTGTTGACGAGAACAGGGCCCCACCAATGCACGCTACACAAAGAGCTCACGCACCGAACAGGGAGGCAGTAGAGGATCATGCGCCACAGCAAAGGACAGCAGTGGCGGATGACAACAGCGGCAACGAGGAGCACCGGTAGACAGAAGATGACCACCATCGAAACTTCACGGTGGCAGCAGAGGCACAGTTGAGGAAGACGAGAGACTGGAGGCGACGACACAAGAGCAACGCCGTGACCGACAGAAGGCGATGTTGTCGCAATGGCCCGGCAGTAGGGGCGACGACGCTAGGCGATCAGGCAAGCGACAAACAAAAGACAAAGAGCGACAGAGGAAGCGGGGGACGCAGCGGAGAGAGCCGGAACTTCACGGCAACACGTCAGGCCCAAAAATCCCTTTTTTTTAGAGATTTAGCTCGGATACCATGTTGAAACAGTAAAAGCGAGTAGAACAACGATCAAACACGGATGTAACGTGGAAAACCCCTCAACTAGAGGGAAAAAAGCACAGGTGAGAAGGACTGGTGCCCAATAGCAACCAAACACTCTCTCTCTTAGATTTTCATACACACTAGAAATTAAGGTTTACAATGACATAAGTAGAGCCAAAACAGGAACACACACTGGACTAGGTCCAGACCCAGACCCGTACATCAACACACGTCAACAAGTAATACTTTGATGGTTCTATAAAGAGATACAAAGCTCCGCTAGTGGCGAAACGCTACACTCAAACTTACAAGGTTGACCTTTTTGAAGCATTTTCTCTTGTTGCTTGCTTGGGAACCATCCACTAAGTAATTTTTGTTTTTGTTTACCGTGGGTGGAGTTTGTTTCAGTTGGATGCCAAGCATGTTTGTCTTTGTTGACATATGTTGTATTTGGGTCACCTATCCGGGTCTAGATTCGGATTTGTATCTGGGCCCGATCAAGTGTGTTACTACTATGGCCCTACTTAAGCCGTGTAAACCCTAATTTTGGTGTGTGAATGATAATTAAAGAGAGAGTGTCTGGCGACTAGTGGGCACCAGTCCTCCTCACCCGTGGTTTTTTCCCTCTACTTGAGGGGTTTTCCACGTTACATCTAAGTGTTTATCTTCCTATTTGCTTTTACCGTTTCTACATGGTATCAGAGCCCGTGACTAGTTTGTGAAATTTTTTGCCGACTGTGAAGTTCCGGCCCTGACCTTTCCATCGCTCGATGCCCTTCATCATCCGGAGCTGGTCCTTCATCGTCCAACGCTGTTCCGATATCCAGCGTCGCCCAGCATTTAGCCGCCGCCGCCACTGTGAACACTGGTCAGACTGAGGTTGGGGGTGTTAAAACTGAAAATATACTTTTTCAGGTCACCACTATTCATCTTACCAAAGAAAACTACATGCAATGGTCCGCTGCTATGACCATGGGGATCGCAGGTCGAGGCAGAATTGTGTATATAAACGGGAGGAAGATTGAATTGAATGAGACGAATGTTGCTTGGGACACATGGTTTCTTGAGGACAACCAAGTTAAGACTTGGATTGTCAACTTTGTGTCACCTGAGATTCAACCCCTTATTCTTCGCAAGAGCACTGCGAGGGATATGTGGGTTATACTTGAGCAGATGTATGGCTAAAAGAAGAGAATTGTTCGGGTGTATCAGTTGATAAAGGATGTCTATTCTCTACGGCAAGGTGAACACTCTGTCGCAGATTTCTATGCTGCCTTGAAATCTAAGTGGGAGGACTATGACTACTACTCTCATGACACTTGGGATTGTCCCCAATATCAGGTGTGTCATTTAACTAAAGAATGGGAGAATAGGGTATAACTATTTCTAGCAGGGTTGAATGAGGACTTTGAAGGCATAAGGAGTCAAATCCTTAATTCTGACAGACTACCTAGTATTGAAGAGGTTTACTCTCGGGTAGAGACTGAAGAGCAACGACGCCTTATTATTACTGAAAAAAAGGGGGATCACATCTTATACAATGAGAGGTCTGCCCTTGTTAGTCGTGGTCCTGTAGGAGCTGTCCGACCTCCTCGCAATTGCACTCACTGCAAGAAGACTGGTCATACTATGGATTTTTGTTGGGACCTCCATCCAGAAAAGAAGAATAGTCGAGGGAAACCTTCCAGTAGGAAGAAATCTACTTCTGATGTTGCCAACTCTAGTGGAGAGAAAGCTGCGGAACAAATTCGTGATCTTTGTGCTTATCTGAGTCGGATTGATATTGGTCAGGCTGAAGCAGCAGATGATGTAAAAGTCAACCATGCTCTTGCGGTTTCTGGAGAAAAACGTAATTCTTGTATGGGAGAATGGATTGTTGACAGTGGTGCCACCCACCACATGACTGGCAATCCTAAGCTCTTCCATGAGTATAAGCTCTCATCAGGAAAGGAACGTGTTTCTCTTGCCGATGGTTCCTTTACCTCTGTGGCGGGAAAATAGAGTCTTTCTTTGTTAAACAATTTTTTAGTGCATGGTGCCTTACATGTTCCTCATCTTCCCTTGAATCTTCTGTATGTCAGCAAGATTGCAAAGGAGTTGAATTGTGAACTTATATTTTCTGCAAATCGTTGTGTTTTGCAGGACTTGGTGACAGGGAAGAGGATTGGGATTGGTTTGGTGTCTGAAGGCCTATATCGACTTCCTATCTGTGTGGCCACAACTCTTATGACAGCAGTTAGCAGGAAAGAGAAGAAGAAAGAAGATTGTCTTTAGTTATTTTTGTATTGGCATGAACGCCTTGGGTATCTCCCTTTTGGGATTTTGAAACAGTTATTTCCTTATTTACGTTCTGGTCTGGACATATCTATCTTATCGTGTGATGTTTGTCAGTTTGCTAAACATATTAGAGCTTCATACCATGTTTCGAACACTCGTGCTAATGAAGTTTTTTCCTTGATTCATTCTGATGTGTGGGGGCCTTCGAGCATTAATACTCGTTGTGGCTTTCAGTATTTTATAACCTTTATAGATGATTACTCAATGAGTACCTTTGTTTATCTGTTAAAAGACCGTAGTGAAGTGCCTCATGTCATAGAGACCTTCACTCTTCATGTGGAGACCCAGTATGGTAGTTCTGTTAAGACTTTCGGTCTGATAATGCTCATGAGTATGTATGTCAAGTTGTTGAAGATTTCTTTCGAAAAAGGGAGATTGTTCATGAGACGTCCTGCAGTTACACCTCCACAAAATGGAGTAGCTGAGAGGAAAAATCGTCAGTTACTCAATGTCACTAGGGCCCTCTTGTTTCAAAGGAATCTTCCAAAACAATATTGGGGTGATGCAGTTTTCACTAGTGCATATCTGATCAATCGTATGCCTAGTCGTGTGCTGAATGGGCAGACTCCTCAGTTCTTGGAACATGTCTCTCACTTTTGTGAGAATCCTCTTGAGAGGGAGAAGTCTATGTCAAGGAAAGAGTATTCTCGAAGTCAGGAAATTCAATTTACATATTTTTTGGATTACAAGCGAGAAGAAAGTCCACCAGTTGTTGAGCTGCTTGAACATGAGAAGAATGAAGAGTATTCCATAGGGACGAAAGAGGAATGCAACCGTTTGTTTGGGTAGATGTATTCTAGGCGAAGAGTCCGTACAGACAGGGTGACTGATGGTGAAAATTCTACTCGTAATCCCATTCCTACTTCTTCCCTGGATGACCCAAGTCATGCTCAGAAGAAACCTATTGAAGAAGACATTCAGACAGAAATTGAAAATGAGGAGCTTCCCATTGCCCTGAGAAAGGGTGTCAGGTCATGTACTCATCACCCTATTGGTAACTTTGTGTCATATTCTAGACTGAGCACAGATTACAAATGTTTTGTATCATCTCTTTCTCTGGCTATGATTCTCAGGACTGTTACAGAAGCTCAAAGTGATCCAAAGTGGACTCATGCTATGCAAGAAGAGATGGAAGCCTTGAATAGAAATTGGACATGGGAAGTGGTAGAGATCCCTGAAGCGGCTCATCTGGTTGGATTTAAGTGGGTCTACACCATTAAGTACAAACCAGATGGGAATGTTGAGAGGTACAAAGCTCGCCTGGTTGCCAAGGGGTTTAGTCAGAAATATGGGATTGAATACTTGGAGATGTTTGCTCCTGTTGCGAAGCTGAAGACTGTTAGAGTTATTATTTCTCTAGCAGTGTTGAAGGGGTGGAAAATGTGCCAACTGGACGTTAAGAATGTTTTTCCCAACGAGGATCTTGAAGAAGAGGTGTATATGTGTATGCCCTCAGGATATGAGAAACCGGGAAAATGCTGTAAACTGAAGAAGGCTTTGTATGGGCTCAAACAATCTCCCCGAGCATAGTTTGAACGTCTTAGACTTGTGCTGAGAAAACATGGCTACAATTAAGGAAACGGAGATCATACTTTGTTTGTAAAGAAAAAGGAGGGTAAGGTTACTCTTTTGTTAGTCTATGTTGATGATATGATTGTTACAAGTGATGACGAAGATGAGATAACAAGATTAAAGGGTTTACTGGCTGCTGAATTTGATCTCAAGGACCTTGGCAAACTAAGATATTTTCTTGGTATTGAAATTGCTAGATCAGATACGACTCTTGTGCTAAATCAAAGAAAGTATACTCTGGATTTACTGAAGGAGACAGAAAAACTAGGGTGTAGACCAGCTTCTACTCCTATGGATGTTGGACACAAACTCAGTGTTAAGGATGGAGAACCTCTTTGTGAAGAAGCTAAAGGGAGATATCAACGTCTGGTTGGAAGATTGATCTACCTCACTCTCACTAGACCTGATATCACCTTTGCCGTAAATGTGATGAGTCAGTTCATGCACGCGCCTACAGATACTCACTTGAAGGCCGTCGACAGAATCTTGTGTTACTTGAAGAGAAATCCTGGAAAGGGGCTTCTATATGTGAAACAAGGGCCGATTGAGATTGAAGGGTATTCAGATGCAGACTGGGCAGGCTGTGTTGATACTAGAAGATCTACTTTAGGGTACTGCGTTTATTTGGTAGAAAATCTTGTTGTGTGGAGAAGCAAGAGACAAGATGTTTGTTCCCTCTCAAATGCAGAGGCTGAATATAGGGTTGTTGCTACTAGAGTGTCAGAATTATTGTGGCTGAGAGTATTACTGACTGATATTGGGATGTCTACACCATTAAGCCCTTATGCATGGTTTCCTGAATTGGTTGAGGTTGTATCTACCTTTGGCTTCTAGAGATCCCCATCAAACCACTCCTTATTTGTTAAGCGGGGAGGCAAAGGTGTAATTGTGATGACAGTTTATGTGGATGATATCATCTTAACTAGAGACAATGAAGAGATATCTGAAACTAAACACTATTTACAACAACACTTTGTGACCAAGTACCTTTGTTTTCTTCGCTACTTTTTGGGAATTGAGGTTTCTAGAAGTAGAGAAGGAGTGGCTTTATCTCAGCGGAAATATGTGCTAGACCTATTACAGGAGACAGGCATGCTAGGGGCAAAACCTGCATTTATTCCTATGAGCCCCAAACTTCACCTCCATGATGAACAGTTTGAGACTATAGCCAGCAAGTCTTATCCGACTCAAGTAGTTGCCACATCTAGGTTGAATATGAGTACCGGGCTATGACTCAGACTGCAGTAGAGATGACTTGGATCAAATCTATGCTTACTGTTATAATATGTGTTACCGGAACCGGGTCTGTGTCTGGACCCGGTTCCCTAGGGCGCGGGTACCGAGGCGGGCTCGGTACCCTAAGCGGCTTCTCCTCCTTCTCCCTCTATTTAATCTCACTTATGTGTAATTGGTGATTAAGTGAAATATAATTTTCTCTCTCCTAGGGTTGCGGTTGTGCACCTAGGTAGAGCTTCCCGTGGTTTTTTCCTCGTTTGAGGTTTTTCCACGTACATCGTGTGTTTCTCTTCTCTTCTTCCTCTTCGTGGTTGAGTTTCTACATGGTATCAGAGCCATCGAAGTTGAAGAAGAGCGTTTTTCGTGGATCGTTCGTCGTGGAGGTTGCCGTCGCCCAACGCCGTTGAAGTTCCGAAGTCCGTCGCTCGTTGGCCGCCTTACTGTTTTTCCGCCGCTGTCATCATCGCCTGCTCCGCCGCCGCCGTTGTCGACAGCTGCACCGCCGCCGTCGTCTCCAGCTGCGCCGCCGCTGTCGCCGTTTGGATCGTCGCCGCGTTGGTCGTCGCTGCTTGGGTTATCGCCGTAGCCGTCTCTTGCTGCGCCGTCGCCTCTTGCTGCGCCGTTGCCTTCTGCTGCCGCCGAGGTCCTCGCTGCGCCGTTTGCGCCTGTTGCGCCGTCACCTTTGTCCCTTGCGCCGTAGCCGCTTCCGCCGTCGATCTTTGTGGTTGTTGTGATGGCTGAGTTATTGGGTTCTCCCAAGAATGCCGGTCTCGATGCGGGCAGCGCCTCCAAGGCTGAGAATGTGCCTATCCAGGTCACATCCATCCGCCTTACCAAGGATAACTATCTCTCTTGGTCTGCCGCTCTCGAGATTGGGATTACGAGTCGTGGCCGCCTTTCCTACATCACTGGCGACAAACCTGCGCCCCCCAAATCTGACCCTCACTCGGAGACGTGGGCGTTGGAGGACAGCCAGGTGAAGGTGTGGATCATTAGCTCCGTGTCCTCCGACATCCAGCCTCTTATTTTGAGGAAACCGACGTCTTTTGACATGTGGACTGTGCTTGCCAAGATGTATGGGCGCAAGAAGAGACATCTGCGCACCTACCAGATTAAACGGAGTATTTACTCTCTGACGCAGGGAAATCTGTCCGTTGCTGCCTACTACGCGGCTCTGAAGACCAAATGGGAGGAGCTGGATTATCATGTGACTGATGAGTGGAAGTGTTGTTCAGACCATTCCCTTCACTGGGAAAAAGGATGGATGGATCGCACGTTTCTGTTTCTTGGAGGTCTGCGGGATGAGTTTGAGCCTATACGCAGCCAGATTCTGAATGGTGATGAGATTCCGGGCATCGAGGAAGTCTATGCCCGTGTTGAGTCAGAGGAACAGCGTCGCCAAGTGATGCATCTCACTACTGGCAGTGTTCCCTCTGCTTTTGTCAGCCGTGCCTCAGGTACAGGGCAGCGTCCTGCTCGGCGTTGCACTCACTGCAACAAGTTGGGTCACTCTGCAGACTCTTGTTGGGATCTTCATCCTGAGAAGAGGTTGGTCAGAGGTCGGCCTCCCTCTGGCAGGCGCAGCCCCTCTTTGCCTGACTCCAGTCATGGCACTTCTTCTAGTGGTGTGAAGACCACCAAGTTATCTCCTGATCAACTCAAGGAGCTCCAGGCGTATATTGGTCGCCTGTCGACTACCCCTGAGGAGTCCTCCACGTCTGATGGGGCTCAGCTCACCCAAGCCCTTGTTGCCTCTTCCGATCAAGGTAACTCTACTCTTGGTGATTGGATTGTTGATAGTGGTGCTACTCACCACATGACAGGAGATTCTAAACTTTTTCAAGACTATCAACTTTCCTCTGGCAAGCAACGTGTTTCTATGGCTGATGGGTCATCTATCTCCGTGGCTGAGAAAGGAAGCTTATCTCTCTTGAACAAATACCGTCTTCATGATGCCCTGCATGTTCCCAATATACCTGTGAACTTACTTTCTGTCAGCAGTATTACTAAAGAGTTAAATTGTAATCTGATTTTTTCTGCTGATCATTGTTCCCTACAGGACTTGGTGACAGGGCAGAAGATTGGGATTGGTTCGGTTTCTGATGGGCTCTACAGGCTGCCAGTTCAAGTTGCTTCTGCGTTGATTTCAGCCACGAGTAGTCACCTTTCGGGTGTGGATGCTAGATCTACTGTTGTGCGATGGCACGAGCGTCTCGGTCATCTTCCGTTTCAGCTAATAAAGAAGTTGTTTCCTCATTTGTTTGCTTCTGTTTCCATTGACTCCTTCGCCTGTGAAGTCTGTCAAATGGCTAAACATGTCAGGGCTTCGTACCCCATTTCTCTTAATAAAACCACTCATCTGTTTTCCTTAGTACATTCCGATGTTTGGGGTCCTTCGGGAGTACCCACGTGTGGTGGTTGTCATTATTTTATGACGCTTATTGATGATTATTCTAGATGTACGTTCGTGTACCTGTTGCGAGAACGTAGTGAGGTCCCTACTGTTGTGAAGAATTTTGTTGCCTTTGTTCAGACCCAATTCCATACTTATGTTCAAGCAATCCGCACGAATAATGCTAAGGAATATGTCTCCCAGTCTCTTGATGAGTTCTTGAAAGGCAAGGGCATTGTTCACGAGACCTCTTGTAGCTACACCCCTCCTCAAAATGGTGTAGCAGAGCGCAAAAATAGGCACCTGTTGAATGTTACTCGGGCTATTATGTTCCAACGCCATGTGCCTAAACGGTTTTAGGGTGATGCACTTCTAACTAGTGCCCACCTTATTAACCGGATGCCTACTAGGGTGTTGGATGGTCAGTCTCCTTTTTCTACCCTGTGGCCCACTCAGGATCCGTGGCCTCTTACTCCTCGTGTCTTTGGATGCAGTTGTTTTGTGCATAATCATAGCCCTACTCTCAGGAAACTTGATCCCCGGTCTCTTAAAGCGGTTTTCTTGGGGTACTCTTCCACTCAGAAGGGGTACAAATGTGTGGATCCCACTACTTCAAAAATTTATGTTTCCAAGGATGTCACATTTCATGAACATGAGTCGTACTTTCAGGTGAATCCTCTTCAGGGGAAGTGTCTTGGGAACAAAGGGGAAGAGTATTTCCCTAATCAACTGTTTCAGTTTATGGAGTTTTTGAGCTACAAGGTTAGCCCCAGTGTCAGTGCCACGGTCAGTAATGAGAAGGATAGTCAGTTGGAAGCCATGGTCAGAGATGAGAATGAGATGGTGAGTCAGATGGAAGGGGTCACGGCTGATGCCCGAGATCATTTGTTTGGCCAGGTGTATGTCAGAAAGGAGAAAGCTACATGTTGTTGAAGAGGATAGAACCAATCCCAATCCTGCGATCTCCCTGGATGACCCAAGTCCACCTAATGAAGATCTCCCCATTGCACTACGCAAAGGCACCAGGTCATGTACTTCTCACCCTATTCAGAAATTTGTTTCTTATGCTAAGCTCAGTCCTGATTACAAGTGTTTTATCGCATCCTTATCCCAAGTTGTGATTCTCAGGTCGGTGGATGATGCGAAGAATGATCCCAAGTGGCTGCATGTTATGACTGAAGAGATGGGTGCGCTAGCAAAGAACAAAACGTGGGAAGTTGTTGATATCCCCAAAGGGACACACTTAGTGGGCTCGAAGTGGGTCTACAATGTGAAATACAAACATGATGGCACAGTTGATCGATATAAAGCTCGTCTTGTTGCGAAGGGGTTCAGCCAGAAGTATGGAATAGACTACCTTGAGACCTTTGCCCCGGTTGCAAAGTTGAAGACCGTGAGAGTCATTCTGGCTCTTGTTGTGCATGAGAAGTGGCGCATGGACCAACTTGATGTCAAGAATGCTTTCTTGAATGGTCATCTGGAGGAAGAGGTGTACATGAGCATGCCTCCCGGGTATACACGAGAGGGAAAGTGCTGTTATCTCAAAAAGGCTTTGTATGGACTGAAGCAGTCGCCTAGAGCTTGGTTTGAGAGACTGAGGATTGTTATGAAGTCTACTGGGTACAGGCAAGGAAATGGGGATCATACTCTATTCATAAAGCAGAGAAATGGGCTGGTTAGTCTTCTCCTCGTCTACGTTGATGATATGATTGTCACTGGCAGTGATGAAGAAGAAAACAGAAAAATGAAGGAAAGATTAGCTAAAGAGTTTGACCTCAAGGATTTGGGGAAACTGAGGTACTTTCTTGGGATAGAGATTGCTCGATCAGAGACAGGGCTGATTATGAGTCAAAGAAAGTACACTCTTGACTTATTAAAGGAAACTGGTAAGCTTGGTTGTAGGCCTTATCTTACTCCTATGGAGTCCGGGACTAAGATAAGTATCAAGACGGGCACGGCTCTGAATGAAGAAGGGAAAGGGCGATATCAGAGACTGGTTGGTAAGCTTATCTATCTTACCCTTACTCGCCCTGATATCACATATGTTGTGAATGTTCTTAGTCAGTTTATGCATGCTCCTACTGATTGCCACTGGAAGAGTGCAGAAAGGGTGTTGGGGTATCTAAAGAATAACCCAGGAAAAAGGCTTTTGTATACTCGACAAAATGATCTTACCATTGAAGGGTACTCATATGCAGATTGGGCAGGTTGCACAGACACAAGGAGGTCCACTACAGGGTATTGTATCTTCCTTGGAGGTAACCTGGTAGTTTGGAGGAGCAAGAGGCAAGAGGTGTGTTCGAGGTCTAGCGCTGAGGCTGAGTACAGGGCTGTGGCAATGGGGGTGACAGAGATGTTATGGTTGAAGATTCTTCTGACTGATATTGACATGAAACTGGGAGATAAAATGAAGATGTACTGTGACAACAAGTCAGCGATCAATCTGGCCAATAATCTGGTTCTTCACGACAGGACCAAACATGTGGAGATTGATCGTCATTTTATTCGGGAACGCATCGACTCAAAGGAGCTGATTTTGCCCTACATGAAATCTGAAGATCAAGTGGCGGATGTCTTAACTAAAGGGCTTTGTACTTCTTCTTTTGAAAAGAATGTTAGCAAGCTTGGCATGTTTGACATGTATGCCAAGCTTGAGGGGGAGTGTTAGAATATGTGTTACCGGAACCGGGTCTGTGTCTGGACCCGGTTCCCTAGGGCACGGGTACCGAGGCGGGCTCGGTACCCTAGGCGGCTTACTCTCTCCTAGGGTTGCGGTTGTGCACCTAGGTAGAGCTTCCCCTGGTTTTTTCCTCGTTTGAGGTTTTTCCACGTACATCGTGTGTTTCTCTTCTCTTCTTCCTCTTCGTGGTTGAGTTTCTACACTTACCAACTTGGAGTCACTGTTCCACTGCCTATGCAGATGTTTTGTGACAATAGAGCAGCCATTCATATAGCTAATAATAGAGTGTTTCATGAGAGGACGAAGCATATAGAGGTATATTTTCACTATATCAGGGGTATGGTGCAATCAGGAATCATTTCCACCACTCATGTGACCTCTGAGGAGCAAGTAGCTGATATGTTCACTGAACTGTTGCCCATTACTGAGTTTTCTGCTTGTTGTAACAAGCCGAGCATGATGGATATATATGCTCCACCTTGAGGGGAGTGTAGGGAAATAATATTTGCTTTAGGGGACTTAAAATCCGTGTTGATTATTTTATTTCCTTTAAGTCCCTTTTTATCATTTTATGTTTCTTGTGGGCTCTTTTGTTATAGAGCCTGCCGCTCCTTTCTACCCTAATCATATATTATGAATGATTGAGGGATAATGAAGTTAAAGATTTTGTCTTTTCCAAACCCTGATTCAACAATTAAAAAGTCTGAAAATGTAAATAAAGATTTTATTTTTATTTTTCATACTCCCAATTCCACCATTGAAAATTGTCATGCCTTATTCAGTTCCATATTTGCATATGATGTAGTAGTTTATTTATATACAGATTACATAGATACAGACATATATATGTTTGTACTTTGTAGGTACGTATGTATACATATCGAGTTTTATATATATATATGTAAAGAGAGAGAGAGAGAGAGAGAGAGAGAGAGGGAGGTCGAAGCCTTCCCCTTTGGTCATGGATGTGAAAAGAAATGAATCAGAAAGGGAAAAATCACATATATTCTTATATTTGTGGGCCTTGGAAGCAGGTTCTATTTTACGACATGCTTGTGTCAAGCAATATTTCTAATTTCACAAATATATGTAATCCCACTAACTACAGGAGCACTTAAAACAGGTTAGCCCAAAGTTGTTCTCCATCCATAGTAATTTGCAAGTGCATCAGTTTAAATGCTTGCATGATTGCACGAAAGCTCCATGCTTGTTAATTTCAGAAAACAACACCATGTGTTGCTGCTGTAGCTTTGTCATGGAAGAAGTCACCCATGACCTGCATCAGCATGCCTACAATATCCTAATTGTTCTAAATAAGGTTCCCTTAGATATGCATCATTTTCAGTATTCAAAGGCTATCAAAGTAAAAAAAAACCACCATCAATGGCATTAGAGAAACAAATTATTTTAGGAGAAACTAACCAAAAGGCGCAATGCATGGGGATCATCATCTCGATCAGCAAGTGCCAAAAGCACTATATCCAAGGGAAGCAGTTCATGTGTCCAGATGAAAAAGGAAAGATTTGCACTAGCCTTAAATAAGAGATCCTGCATTTGAGGCAACAGAGATAAGGAGAATTATCTTCTTTCATAAACTGCATACACTCACGAACAACTGAAGCAGCTGATTCTCTTAAATGAGGGGGTTGGAAAACCAAGAAAGTCTAAATCATGAAGAAACTTACCTGTATAAGATGCCCATGTTGAAGTTCAATCTGAATGTGGTGAAGAAGAACATCCACCATTGTATATATATTTGATGTCACTTCATCAGGTGAAAGCTCTCTCAGGACACGTGACTGACTTGACATGATCAGAAGGTGTGCAGGATGTAATTTAGCATCTATAAGTCACGATATAATAAAAAATTGAGATACTGGAAGGAAATTACTTACAAGGTTTGCACTGTTGATGTTATCAGGGTGTCCATTCATCAACATCCAAGCACCAGCACACAGGTACTTGCGGTGCTGAGGAAAACTATGATTGATGTAAGTCATCACATATGTGGGATCAGCTTGAGGTGAAAGAAGCTGTGTACACTGATTGATGACAGTGGCTTCTGCCTGAAACAGTGAGAGATTAAGAAGCATAGATTCTAGAAAGATGACATTAAAAAGTATTGACGACATCAAAGAGAAGGCTGCAAAGGGAAAAATTGATACAAGATATGAAAACACATGCATCCATAAACAGAGAAGTATTAGTTTGGATGCATCACAAGAATGAAGCATTATACAGATGCCTGCCAAAAGAAGAGAAAAGAGTACCACATTTTTGCTCATCTATAAAGGATGAGGCAACCAATCTGTGGTGGCAATATAAGCTTCCTTATTCTAACAAAAAGTGCACTGTACATATTCAAGTACAAAAAGAGTTTATCAAAGACCTGCTGCCAAGCTTGGATGACCTGCCCTCGCTTATCCATCCGAACCTTCAGGAATTCACGGATCATAGGAGGAAAGTGCCGCAATGTTTTCTCAGACCATGTATGCTGGCTTGCTGCCAATATTTGTTCCAGGAGTGGTTGAAGGTACAAGAAATTATCAAGTTCTCCTATACCACGTGTCTTACTCATAATGGCAAGACTAACAATACAAATCCTATTCAATGTTTCTGTGAGCTCAGAGGGCTCCTGCAAAAGAATTGCCAAAGTTAAACCAATTTATACCAAAGAGAACAACTGCATTTCTAGAAAGCCAATACCTTCAGGTCCCTCTTCACAGAGAAATTGTCCCGCAATGAAAGTATAAGATTCATGCATAAGTTTTCAGCTAGTCGGAAACTGCGATGTTCTCCTCTTTTTCCCTTCATTGATGCAATTGTCTTTGAGACGTCAAATAACAGGGAACGGGATCTCCCATTATACCTTCAGGAGGCAACTAGAACAGTCAAGTAGCCATAAATTGGGAATCCAAATACAACATATACGACATAATACAAATATAACAGGGAATAGGATCTCCCCCACTATATATATATATAGGTCTCTCTTTTCCGCTCTCTCTCTCTCTCTGTCTATATATATATAGCAAGAGAGAGAGAGAGAGAGAGAGAGAGAGAGAGAGGTTTGTATATCCCAGAGCAGTTACGTCAGGGACAAAAATCAGACCATTTAGAATAGGTACTCTGAGTATTTTTTTGTGCAGATGTGATTTATTTGGCCTTTGCTCGGGCTTAGCATAGCTGGTCAGGCTGATCGGCAGGTGAAGAGTCCGTCACCAATTGGATTCCCATGGGCTTATATACATATATATATATATATAGAGAGAGAGAGAGAGAGGAGCTCGTGTATGTCAGTGCACTTGGAATTGTAGGACTATCATTTACTATATAATTGGGATTGGCCATTGAGATTTAGGATTTTAAGTTATTCAATTTCTCAATTTTCACTAGCAATCTAGCACCCCATCTTGTTCCTAACAAGACCCAACAAAGCTGACCACATGATTGAAAATGTCACTTCAACAGTCACAAAATAGACACACAGCAAGAATAGGCACTAAGTGTAACACCCCAAAAGTTTAGTCATGTATCGAAGATCGTGAGGGATCTTCAAGGGCTTATAAAGAGAGGTCATTAATGAGATGATTGTCCTCGTTCCTAGCCTTTTTAGGGTTGGAACCGAAACGGCTAAGGGGCGGGTTGGGATCCACCGAACCAGAGGCCCGAGCCCAAGAGTGGGTCGGGTTGTTATAGTGGTATCAGAGCCGGTTCAACTCTCGGACCTGGGGTCCCACACGCGCGGACGCGTGTGCCTTAAGGGGGGTGGATTGTAACTGTAATGCTCGTTATGTTTTTGAGCAGGTTGGGTCGGATCGGGACCCGAACCCTTGGCGTGAAAGAGCCTGACGCGAGGGCTCTTCTCCCTCGCCTTTCCCTCTTTTCTCTCGTCTATCTCCTGGGTACTCTCGGGCCAGTGCAAAGAAGAAGAAGACGGAGGTGGTGCAGGCGGTGGCTGGACCAGCGGCGGTGATGGCTGCAGCTCGTGGGTAAGCCCTCTCAACCTCTGCCCTTCTCCCTCGCTTTTTCCTCCACTTGATCTCCCTCCCCTCTGCCTGTCCTCTCCATTTGCCCGAGCCCTCTCTCTGGCCGCCTCCCTCTCTTTTCTCTCGTGCTCCTCGCACCTCTCTCTGCGGCCTCTCTTACTCCCTTCACCCGTTTCTCCTCTTTTCTCCTCCTCTCTCTCTCATTGTCTCTGATGTCTCCCCTTCTCAACCGCACGACCTCCCTTCTACTGAACCCTCTTTCTCTGTTTCCCATTTCTGTCAACGCCTCTCCCAGCCCACACGGTCCCTTCGTGAGCTCTCTCTCCCCTTTTTCTAATTGTTTTCCCTTTTTTTCCCAATCGAGCGCTCTTCCTCACTGTTTTCAGCATTGTTTGTTAGGATTCCAGCTTGGGGAACGTGTTTTTTTCCTCCTAGCAGCGATTAGGTGGTGATGGTGGTGGCAGCACTGCATGATTTGTGTCGTTGGAGATCGTTTGAACGCTTGAGGTGGCTGCCGGAAGCATCGCAGCAGTTTGAATTCTTAAATTGGGGTGAGCAAGGTCAAATCGAGCTTAATTTGTGGTGAATTTTCTATTAGAGCATGTATAATTATTTTTTAAGCATACTAGAGTTTAGAATTGATGATTTGGGATGCATGTTAGCGATTTTGCTTTTTGGGGGAAGAGTAGGATTATGTTGGAGAAGCATTGAGTCATGGCTATAATAATCATTTGCGCATGATGGGTTAATTTTTGAAGCATTAGGAAAGCATGGTAGAAATTGAGATGTTGTGGGGAAGATTTAGAACCGTTGTAGCGAGCACATGGCGCATGCTTTTGTGAATGAATGTATTTTGGCATTATTTAGGGAAGAATGCATAAATTAGGTGTATCTTTGGGGAAGACGCTTTAACTATAGAAAGCATTTAAGAATGTATTAAGGATGGAGTAATTGAAGCATTGTGTTTTGACGTTGGTAGCATGCAACGGCAAGAGGGTGGAACTATGGATGGAGTGATTGAAGCATTGGGCAAATGTATGAATGTGTGTTCCTAGGGTCGTGGGATCCTAGGATTGTGATGCGATTGATTGACAGTTTAGTGAATGAATGTGTGTATGCATGTAAATGTTTTGATATATGATATGAATTGTTTTGGAAAGACTATGAGAAGTTTGTTTTGAAAATGTTACGCATTTGCATGTGCATGCTAGAATTGATAACTGTTTAGGACAGATGAGGCGGGGTATCGAGTCGAGTGTCTCCTCGACCCCAATTGTGCATTAGAAAGCATCCTAAAATGATAATTGCATAGGACAACTACGAGCCAATCACAAATCGAGACAACTCTCTGTGGTTTGGCTAAGTTTTTGAAGATGTGATTGATATGATGAATGATGTGAATGTTTTGTTATGATGCATACACATTGCTGCAGGCAATGATGCAAGTAATGGAATTGGAGGGTAGTCGTACCCGTACTGTATGACGGCTAACTATGACTGTTATTGTTATGTGTAGACCTCGTGTGAAGGCAATTGGAGGTGTAGGTGCACACGTGAGGTGCACCAACCTCATAAGCTAGCCAGTCAGTTTGTGAATGTGTTAATCTAATGATAAGAATGAATGAATAAGAGATGAGAGGCCAGTGGGATGTGGCTATGTGTTTGGGAGTTGTCCCGCTTTTGCCACTGGTCTCGCCTATTCGGAGCGCAGGCGGTGCAAGGCCCCAAGGTTCTGTTGTGTGATGTGCTTGGAGCGTAGGCTCCCGCCTTCCTAACCTGGGTATCCTAGGGAAGGCTGAGTGTCTCTCCTTGGAACTCACATATCCATGGATGAGTGCTCTACCGCTGCAGCGGATGGATGGATCCATATTGTTCTGAGCCACCACGAGGGCTGTCTCTCGACTGTAGGCCGCCCGCGGTGTGCACGTGCCTGTGTTTGCACCCACAGGAACTATTAATACACTGAAGTTAATGAAAATGTATTGTATATGATTTGATTATACGTGATTGAGATGCATGTGAATTGAAAGTTAGTTACTGTGGCCATTGAGTGGCTTTTACGTGTCGTGCCCTGATACGACATGATGATAGATGATCTTGATGTGTGTTCTTTTACTTGAGCCCTACCAAAGAGAGTTTGGTATTGTCCTGGTTTGTTGCCATACTGCGAAGGCATTTGTTTCCCTTTTCAGGTTTTGGCGGACCCGAGGCAACAGGTTGAGCAGATGGCTTCACTCACGTCCTACTGGGGAGGTTTTGGGTCTTTTGTAGTGCCGGCGCGCCTTATTTTGGTTTTATTGATGTCTTGTTTTTGTTAGGCATCAATTATACAGTTTGGGGCATTTTTGTTACACATAGATGTGATTTTGTATGAACTGAAATGATTACATAAATGAAAGTTCGCCCCATTGTTTTGAATTGTTTGGCTCATTTCTTTTTGAATTGTTGTGTAGTCACACCTCGATATTTGATGTTTAAAAAAAAAAATATTTTGAGTGTCAAAAGGTCGGGGTGTGATAGTAACAACCCCGAAGTTTAGTCATGTATCGAAGATCGTGAGGAATCTTCAAGGGCTTATAAAGAGAGGCCATTAATGAGATGATTGTCCTGGTTCCAAGCCTTTTTAGGGTTGGAGCCGAAACTACTAAGGGACGGGTTGGGATCCGCCGAGCCAGGGGCCCGAGCCTAGGAGTGCGTCGGGTTGTTACACTAAGGCCAGAAAGAAAAAATATTCCTTTTATTCAATCACTAAAAATGTTGTTTATAACAGCTTACATTTAAAGGAGGAATAGTGCTATATTTATATACAAAGAGATCTTAAGGAAAAAAAAAAAAAGGCTGGCAAAGACTAGCTATTGGGCTAGTTCCAACGGTTCCTTGGAGCTAGCCAACAGCTAGTGCAAATAAACAGAACATAAAAAATAAAAAATACAGAAATACAGAAATTCCTATGTACAGATATACATATTACAACATATGAGTAAACATACATTCACCTATAGTCACATATGCTCTACACATACATGAATATAGATAATAAATGCACATATGTATACATATATTGCATTTCTTAACAACCCTGTCAAATTTACAGCGTCACCACCGACTCTGTTTGGTGAAAGACCCTCTGTTGCCGTGAAGTTCAGGTGGACACCGTCGACTCTTGCTGGTTTGTTGTGGGATCCCAACATCACCTGACAGTGCTCCTTTTGCCCTGCCTCTTCGTCCAGCGTCTCTCTGCCTCCCTGTAGCCTATTCGAGTTGTCGCCCCCAGCGTTCTGAGTTGCCCATACCTACATCCTGAAAAGAAGAATAGTAGAGGGAGGTCTTCTAGTGGGAAGAAGCCTGTTTCTGATGCTACCAACTCCAGTGGGGGGAAAGCTTCTATCTATGGTGAACAGATTCGTGAGCTCCATGCTTATCTAAGTCGGATTGATGTTAGTCAGGCCGAAGCGTCAGATGATGTGAAGGTTAACCATGCTCTTGCCATCTCTGGAGAAAAAGGTAATTTTTGTATGGGAGAATGGATTGTTGACAGTGGTGCCACCCACCACATGACTGACAATCACAAGTTCTTCCATGAGTATAAGCTCTCATCAAGAAAGGAACGTGTTTCTCTTGACAATGGTCCTTTTACCTCTGTGGCAGGAAAATGGAGTCTTTCTTTGTTAAACAAATTCTTAGCGCATGGTGCCTTACATGTTCTCATCTTCCCTTGAATCTTTTGTCTGTAAGCAAAATTACAAAAGAGCTGAATTATGAACTCATATTTTTCGACATGTCTATGATATCTTGTGATGTATGCCAATTTGCTAAACATGTTAGGGCTTCATACCCTATTTCCACCAATCGTGCCAATGAAGTTTTCTTTTTTATTCATTCTGATATGTGAGGGCCTTCAAGAATTCATACCCGCCAAGGTTTTCAATACTTTACAACTTTTATAGATGATTTCTCTAGGAGCACCTTTGTATACTTGTTAAAAGACCGTAATGGAGTGTCTCATGTCATAGAGACTTTCATTCTTCTTGTGTGGACCCAATATGGTGGGTCTGTTAAGACTTTCCGGTCTGATAATGCTCGTGAGTATGTGTGTCAATCTGTTGAAGATTTCTTTCGAAAAGGGGGATTGTTCATGAGACGTCCCGCAGTTATACCCCTCCACAAAATGGGGTAGCTGAGATGAAAAATAGTCAATTACTCAATGTCACCAGGTTCCTTTTGTCACCATGGAACAATATTGGGCTGATGCTGTTCTCACTAGTGCATATCTGATCAATCATATGCCTAGTCGTGTGCTAAATGGGCGGACTCCTCACTCTATGCGGGAGTCGTCAACCCTTTCTCCTTCCACCTCGTGCCTTTGGATGTGTTCACAGTCCTCATGTTAAAAAACTTGGGCTGAGGTCAATTAATGGTGTTTTTGTTGGGTACTCTCCAACTCAAAAGGGGTATAAGTGACTTGATCCTACCATTGATCGAGTTTATGTTACCAAGGATGTCACCTTCTTGGAACATGCCTCTTACTTTTGTGAGAATCCTCTTCAAGGGAAGAAGTCCATGATAAGGGAAGAGAATTCTCCGAGTCAAGAGATTCAGTTCACAAATTTTCTGGATTACAAGCAGGAAGAAAATCAAACAGTTGTAGATGAGCTTGAGCATGAGAGGGTTGAAGGGTGCTCTACTAGGACTGAAGAGGGACGCAATCACTTGTTTGGGCAGGTTTACTCTAGGCGAAGAGTTTGTACAGATGAAGTGACTGATGGTGAGAATTCTACTCCTAATCCCAACGCTATTCCTTCCCTGGATGACTCAAGTCGTGCTCGGAGATTCAGACTGATGCTGCAAATGAAGAGCTTCCCATTGCCCTGAGAAAGGGTGTCAGGTCATGTACTCAACACCCGATTGGTAACTTCGTATCTTATTCTCAGTTGAGCAAAGACTACAAATGTTTTGTATCATCTCTTTCTTTGGCTATGATTCCCAGAACTATTATTGAGGCTCAGAGTGATCCCAAGTGGACTCATGCAATGCAAGAAGAGATGGAAGCCTTGAGTGGAAACAAGACATGGGAAGTTGTAAAGATCCCTGAAGCGGCTTATCTGGTTGGATCAAAATGGGTCTACACCATCCAGTACAAACCAGATGGGAGTGTTAAGAGGTACAAAGCTCGCCTGGTTGCTAAGGGGTATGAAATTGACTATTTGGAGACTTTCGCTTCTGTTGCAAAAATGAAGACTGTTAGAGTTATCATTTCTCTAGCATTGATGAAGGAGTGGAAGATGTACCAACTTGACGTTAAGAATGTTTTCCTCAATGGACATCTTGAAGAGGAGGAGTATATGTGTATGCGCTCAGGATATGAGGAACGAGGAAAATGCTGCAAACTGAAGAAAGCCTTATATGGACTCAAGCAATCTCCCCGAGCATGGTTTGAATGTCTTAGACTTGTAATGAGACAACATGGCTACAATCAAGAAAATTGAGATCATACTCTATTTGTGAAGAGGAAAGAAGATAAAGTTACTCTTTTGTTAGTCTATGTTGATGATGTGATTGTTATAGGCGATGATGAAGCTGAAATAACAAGATTAAAGGGTTCACTAGCTGCCGAATTTGATCTCAAGGACCTTGGCAAACTAAAATACTTTCTTGGTACTGAAATTGCTAGATCAGGTACGACTCTTGTACTGAATCAAAGGAAGTATATCTTGGATTTATTGAAGGAGACAGGAAAACTTGGGTGTAGAGCTACCTCTACTCCTCTGCATGCTAGACACAAGCTCAATATTAGGGATGAAGAACCTCTTTGTGATGAGGCTAAGGGGATATCAACGTCTGATTGAAAAATTGATCTATCTTACTCTAACTAGATCTGATATTACCTTTGTTGTAAATGTGCTAAGTTAGTTCATGCATGCTCCTATGGATGCTCACTTGAAGGCTATTGACAGGATCTTGTGCTACTTGAAGAGAAATCTTGGCAAGAGGCTTCTATATGTAAAACAAGGGCCTATTGAGATTGAAGGGCATTCTGATGCAGATTGGACAGACTGTGTTGATACTAGAAGATCTACTTCAGGGTACTTTGTCTACTTGGGGGGAAATCTTTTTGTTTGAAGGAGCAAAAGACAACATGTTTGTTCCTACTCTAGTGCAGAGGCTGAATATAGAGTTGTTGCTATGGGAGTGTCAGAATTACTATAGCTAAAAGTGTTGTTGACTGATATTGGAATAGAGGCTGAAGGACCAATGAAGATGTACTGCGATAACAAGTCTGCGATTAACTTAGCCAACAACTGTGTGCTACATGACAGAACAAAGCATGTTGAGATTGACCATCACTTCATCTGTGAGAGAATTGATGCTAAAGAATTAATCTTACCTTACATGAAGTCTAAAGACCAAATTGTTGATATTCTGACTAAAGCCCTACCTTTTACTCTGTTTGAGAAAAATGTATCCAAGTTGGGCATGTTTGATATGTATGCCCAAATTGAGGGGGAGTGTTGACGTGCTTTAGTTTACGGGTTTGGGTCTGGACCCGGCCCAGTCGGTGTTCCTATTTAGACTCTACTTATGTCATTGTAACCCTAACCTTAGTATGAATGAAAAATTCTAAGAGAGAGAGTGTCTGGTTGTTAGTGGGCACCAGTCCTCCTCACCCGTGGTTTTTTCCCTCTTATTGAGAGGTTTTCTACGTTACATCTATGTTCGTTCATTGTTATTTCCCTTTTGTTGTTTCTACAATAAATACATGTTAGATGGAGCTGATTATTCAGATTTGATGCAGAGCATATATTATTGTTCAATCTGTTCGTTTCTTAGTTATTGACGCCCATCAGAATTTCCGTTCTCCTTTCCTGGGTACTAAGAAGAGTTCGGCCACTAATGTTAGGCAGAAATTCATTCTGCTTTGTGGTGAGTATCAGACGTTTATTCATGATCAGATTTGGGTCTGATATATATACTACTTTTTTCACCGCATAAGTCGATATTTTTGTGTTAATATTTGAGATCAATCTTTGTTAGATTCTTACCTGGTGTCAAAGAGCAGATCTGTGCATCCTACTATTCCAAATTACAGGCTGATTTCTTTGGGGAGAAGCGTTCTTTTTATATTCTACAAATCAATAGCTGATCGAAATAACATGGAAGGCGGCAAAACATCACCAATGAGGGATTCTAAAACATTTGCCAACCCCTTGTCATATGGAGGCACACTTCTTTGTGCACGTCACCCAAGGTCTGAGTGTTAATGTGGGATATGATACCAATTGTAACCTATGTAACATGGGTACGCCCCAAAGGGGGGCATACCCGTATGGTACCGGTACGATACTGGTACCGGTATGGGGTTGGGTACGGCAGAAAGGTGCGTTGACCGTACCGGGTACGGTCAACGCACCGAAGGTCATTTTTGACCTTTTTTGGGACGGTCAAAGTCCAATTTTGTCCATTTTTTTTGTCCAGTTTTGTCCATTTTTTTTAAAAAAGTGTGCCCCATCTAAGTCCTCCAAACACCGCCACCGAACCGCCCTTGCTCAAGCTCCCACCATGGAGCTTGGTGAATGAAGTAACCATCTATCAAGCTTTAAAGTGATGAAAGTCTTCTTCAACTTTTGATACATGACTAAATATGTAGTAGTTTGGATCCGGGCCTACTTGCCAACTCGCTCCATTTCTACTGATCCAATTCATGGTAAAAAAAAATATTAAAAAATCAGAAAAAATCTAAAAAAATCCGAAAAAACTAGTAAAAATCAGAAAAATTCAAGAAAAATGTATTTAAAGGACCACCCATGGTAATAAAAAATATTAAAAAATTATAAAAAATCAGAAAAAATCTAAAAAAATCCGAAAAAACTAATAAAAATCAAAAAAATTCAAGAAAAATGTATTTAAAGGAACACCCTTAGCATGTTGTTATTGTTTGAAATGTTTTGATATATATATATACATATATATATATATATATATATATATATATATATATATATATATATATATATATATATATATATATATATATATGTCCGTGTGTGTACGGCCGTACCCCCGTACCCACGTTTTTTGAAAATGGTTCGTACCCGTACCCGCACCCGTACCCATGTGACATAGATTATAACAAACCAACTGTTACGTGCCCAAATCCGGTCCTACCACCAACCTACTCTCACACATGGCTTGGGTTTGGGCTCATGCTCGTGGTATGATGGATCTAAACCCGCCCCTTGGCAGCTCCATTTTCAACCTCTAAAAGGATTATGAATTAGATCTGTTTTTCACTTCACTAGCCCCGAAAAAGGCTATGAACAATAGTCTACCACTTAACCAGCCCCCATATTAGCCCTTCATGATTCCCACAATCCTCAATATGGGATTAAATTCTCAGTGCATTACACAAGGAGCATCAAACATCACATCAGAGGTGCAGCAGGCCAAATAGTCAATACAGAATAACTCGCCTAAAGCAGGTGCATCTCTACATTCAGCAATTTTAGGTGATGGAACTAATATGTCATGAAAATCTGATGCTTGATAGTATAATTGCAGAATAAGTTCTCTGGGTTGGAATGGTAACATCATAAGCCTTTGATAATGGTTTTAGGCTTTTAGCAATGAGATACAACACCTGCCCACAACAGATTAGAATAATAGTGAATGCCTAACTTGATGAGAGAAAAAAATTTTGAAATTAACCAAAAATAACAGTTTACTAATTATATATAGTCTATTGAATTCTTGCAATTATAAATCCAATACAATAGAAAGTAGAAACACTTAAATTTGGAAATGAGGGGCTTACGAGCTTCCATTAGAGCAACTGGAGCTTGTAAACCATGTGGATGAAAACAAGCAAGAAGTAAATAAAGCAACTTGATGAAGTTAATGAAATAATGCACAATTACACATGATGATCATGACCCCTTTGAGGTATACTACTAATGAAACCGAAGATAACAAGACAAATATCACATGTATAAAGAGAAATATCACCTATATAGAGGAATGAGTCGATAGTTTAATATTTCCAGTAGGAGAAGAGAAGCTCCAGGCTTGCTAAATAATGTTGGACACCGTTGTGACAGAGTCTGCAAAGAGTCAATCGAGAAGTTCAGTAAAAAATAAGCCATATGAAAAGGGTGAAATGTGCATGCTAATTTATATGTACAAAAGAATAAAAAATTCCATGTGATGCAACGACAGCGAAGCATAGGAAATAGGATTAACTATTATCATTAAGGAAAACAGAAATGATTATCATGTTACTTGACTCAAGTTGTTGCATATGAAAATGATTATATGATTGTGATGATTGTTCATTTGCTCCATGTTGATACCGGCTTGGTTATATGACTCAAGCTGTGCTGATGATACAGGCTCAATATTGAATTCCAAGAGTGAATCGTTTAATGATGAACTTGTGCTTTGGCTTTGTGATGAGCGTAATTGAGAATGTAAGCCGGTAGTGATGATAAATGTGAAAGTATGCACATGCATTGAATTGATTGAGCATGATGGAAGTTTACTTACTTTACACAATGTTTGCTCATGGTCTCAATAATCTTTTCTATGTGGGCAACGGCCTCAGGCCGGTTTTATATTTCCGGGTTGATGGTATAAGGGGAAGTCCGAGAGCGGCATGGTATACCGGAAACGAAAAGTTTGAGATCGGCACATGTTGCGACTATAAAGAGTCAAACCCAACTGTAAAACATAAAAGAGGCTAGGTTGGGTGGTGCAGGGGTTCAAGAACGTGAGTGGAATCTTTCCTAAATGTAGCGATTGAGAAAATGCTCCTTCTCCAAGCTACTTAGAGAAGCCCATCCCCATCATGAGGCAGCGAGTGTGGGATGCAGTTATTGCAATAACGCAGTTGAGCTCAACGAAATGTGAGTGTCATGGCAATGGTTACCCAAACTATGCCAATATTCCTGGTGACTCAGTGTTTGGAACCGCAAGCTGCGCAACGATCTGCCCTAAATACACCAACAAGCTGGGTGGCATCATGTGATCTTGTTCAAGTGGCTGCGTGTTTATGCATCATAAAGTTACATGAGATTGTAAATTGTCTGTTCTTTTGTTCATTTATCTGCTTTCTTTATTGCCACCGACGTGATTGGTTTTCTTGTGACTCAGATTGAGTCTAATTCGTTGGAATGCCAAAGAAATCTGTAAACCAAACTTAGTGAACCCTTTGAACTACGACTCACCAGTGATATATCAAAAATCTTGTTATGATTTTGATTCATTATACTCAGTGGTTGTGCTGATGCTATGACTATCTGCCTTCATTAGGTTCTCACTAAATGATGCGATGCTCGTTGATCCGGCAGCTGAAGGGATGGGGGATCATACACATTGTCCTTATGTAGTTTTGTTTGTACATACTTGTGCAGCTTCTTAAGTTGTTTGAGACTAAGACTTGAGAGTCGTGGCTCTCCAACGTATATAGAGTAATGTTTTTTTATTAATAGGTATTTTCCATTAGTAAAATTAACTGTTAGGACAGATCATGTCATGCACTAATTACATAGGCAAGTTATCTGTATGCAATAGACAGATCGAGCCTACGTCAACTACGTAAGTGTGTGATTGTTTGCTTCTACTACACACAAAAAAAAAAAAACTTTGTATGTATTTCCTTTTCGTGATTAGTTGTGTATCACATTGGAGTGTTACATATATGCTCCTCATCAACAACTTCCTCTGCAACTTTGATGTTGAAAAATTCAAAATCTTCCTCATAGAACATGATGGTTTGTTCTTCTTCAACCCAAGAATCTAGTACATCAAGGTGCTCCAAGCTAATTGGATCAACATCAACTTATGCCTTGTGCTCTTGTAAAAATTTTTTCTAATTATGTTTGCTAATATATATCGTAAACAAGTGTATATTAATAGGCCAACCTTTAAAACTAGTCTATATTAGCTTATTATCTTTGTCTCAAGCCACAAATTTCGTGATATATTCGAAAATACAGCGATATTTACAATAATAACAAGCAAAACGGAAAAAAAATGGCAAAATACCGCAATATTTTCAAAATATCGCCAAAAAATATATATTGTAATTTTATCACGATAAAAATGTGATTTTATCACGTTATTTTGTCATTGTTTAAACCAGCACTCAAGCAGGGACATTCCAAGCATTTTCTAAAAAAATTTAGACCTTTAAACCGAACGTGCAACATTTCCTTTTTAAAAGAGGCAGTATTTGTATAGAAAAAGTTTTGAAAGGGCAGTTTTGAACTCTTTTCTTCTTTTTAATGGTATAAAAGGAAAAGGGAAAAGAGGATTACGGTTCCCAACCCCTAGGCTGCAACCTCGACATGGATTCGATGTTGCAGCCCTTTAATGAACTTGGCAGTGTTGTTGCTCTTTAATGAACTTGGCAGAAACCACCTGCCGTAGGTTTTATTTTTTCTAGGTTTTTTTTAAATCTTCTAACTATTCACCTAGTCAAGTTCATTAATCTCTTTTAACTACCCACCTAGTCATATCTTTAAACTACCCACCTAGTCATATCTTTTAACTATTTAATAAAGGAGCAGCAAGCTTTACACCTAATTTGAAAATACACTTCAAGTTCTATTTTTTCAAGATGTGGCATGTGATTTTTTTTATATTTTTTAAAAAAAAATGCCACGATTTTTCAAAGAAAAATAGCTTCGCAGAAAAATACTGGAGAAAACCTTGCCGATATTTTTCCGAGAACGATATTTGTGGCCATCATCTTAATCACATATTAAATCGAACATATCAAGGCAATTAAACCTATTATGTCTAGTCGATTGTTTTTCTTAGTGCAGGTGTGTTGGAAAACACTATAAATTTTTGGTGACGATCAGAGAGAGAGAGAGAAGCGAAAAAGTTGCCATTAACGTAACCCTAATCTCAAGTCAAAGTGACTAGAGCTGGCGATACAAAAATTACAAATTCAGTCTAAGAAACATAAGAAAATATTTAAAGGCCTACTCTCTATTTTTTCAAGATGTGGCATGTGATTTTTTTATATTTTTTAAAAAAAATGCCACAATTTTCCGCGTCGTTGCCTCAGGATCCGTGCACGCCGTTGCCTCGAGATCCGTGCACGCCATTGCATCGGGATCCGTGCCGTCGCCTCGGGATCCGTGCCATCATCTCGGGATTCACGTGCGCCTCGGGATCCATGCACGACGCCGTCTCAGGATCCGTGCCATCGCATCGGGATTCACGCCATTACCTCGGGATCTATGCCGTCTCCTCGAGATTCACGCGTGCCTCGGGATCCGTGCACGCCGTCGCCTCGGGATCCGTGCCACCGCCTAGGTTTCGTGCCGCTGCGCCAAATACCACTGTCGCCATTGGTGACATCGCCAGTGTCACCCTTTGCACTGTCGACTTGCTTCCCGGAGAAGAAGGAAGATATGCGTGCTTAGGCGCTTCCTAAGCTTGCCTCCCCCTATTCACATCACTTCCTAGGGGTCTTTTGCTAATCCGGTGAAGTGCATCCGCCTCTAATCTGCATTTTGTTGCTTGGTTGATCCTTGATTCCATCTCTTGTTTTTTCTTTGGCACCCATTGTGCGGGAAGAGGTGGCTGGTCCGTGTCTTGATAGAGGACGTGAAGGAGGAGAGGAGCGTAACTTGAGGATTGCCTCAACGTCCGCCGGCGCTCCGGCGATCGCATCCCCCTTTCCTTACAAAAGACCGGGGTTAAATTGGTCTTACGGGTGAAGGCTTTCCTCATATCAAAGTTGATTTTCTATTCACTTCTATACCCTGATTCTTGTTGGCTTTGCCTCTTGCATCGTGATTCCAGCAAGGAGAACGTGTGGTGCAATCTCTACCCGTGGGAGACTGCAGCCCAAGAGAGAGTAGGAATCGCTTCTGTCGAGCGATATCGACGATTGTTTCCCCCAATCGACTTTGTGTACACTCTTGGGGTTGATTGGGCATCCGGTGACGATATTACATCTCTCTTTATCGTTCCTTTTTTAAATAGAACTTGATTTTTCTCTCGTTCTTGTGATTCTATCCAATGATTTTACTGCCCGTTGGTGACCGTGATGGCTGAAAAGATGACTTCCAAGGTCGGTGATTGGATTGTTGATAGCAGAGCTACGCATCATATGACCGAGGATCCTAAGTTGTTTCAAGAATACAAATTGTCTTCCGGGCAGCAACGCGTGTCTATGGTCGATGGGTCCTCTATTTCTGTGGCTGGAAAAGGGAGTTTGTCCCTGTTGAATAAATATATTCTTCAGAATGCTCTTCATGTTCCCAATATTCCTGTGAATCTGTTATCTGTCAGCAGTATTACCAAAGAACTCAATTGCAATCTAATCTTCTCTGCTGATCGGTGTTTTCTGCAGGACTTGGTGACGGGGACGAAGATTGAGATTGGTTCGGTTATTGATGGACTTTACAGATTGCCCGTGCAGGTTGCTTCTGCTCTCATGTCAGCCACTAATGGACAGTTGTCAGGGGTGGAGGACAGATCTACCATCTTGCGATGGCACGAGCGGCTTGGACATCTCCCGTTCCCGTTAATCAAGAAGTTGTTTCCTCACCTTTTTACCTCTGTTTCCTTGGACTCCCTTACCTGTGAAGTGTGTCAGTTGTCTAAGCATGTTAGGGCCTCGTATCCTATTTCTTCCACTAAAACCAGC
>JAANDH010001511.1:0-47081 GCA_011799765.1 Nymphaea thermarum
GCTCTTCCGATCTACCAGCCAGTCATATAAGCGAACTCAGGTAGATTATCAACTTAAGCAAAATATAGAACATAACACTACTCTACTCATGCATAAAAATCAGGATGTTAACACATGCTCGTAAGGAAAACTCAACACTTTACTCCATAACTGAAATAAGCATACTTACAGAGATTTCATCAATTCCGGAAGAAGTTGAGTGATGTTATGTGGATGCCTTATTAATAATGCATTAATAATGCTAGTGTAACGGTCAATTATGTTTTTCATGAAAAAATTTTCCTTTTTAACAAACTAAGGATTTTTTACCTTGAAAAAAAATTCCACACCATCAAACAGAAAAAATTTTCCTTCATTTCAGTTTTTTTGGATTTTTTTTCTTGAAAAAATTCCCCCTCAAAAAAATCCAGGCCATCAAACGTGGCCTAATTCTTGTATCTATTGAATCTATCAACACAGTTTGCAGTGAGTCTCTCAGTTACGCCGTAAGTTTCCGAAAAGATAGTTTATGAAAATTTTAAATTTAAGGTCTGTTTTTGAAATATTACATAATATTTGGGTCGATTTTCAAAGTATGGTGAGAGGGGAGGTATCGAGCCCTACTCGCCTCTTTCCTTCTTCAGGCGCAGACAAAATTTCTGACCGTCAGCGCATAATTCCTTTTTTTTTTTTGTCCTTGCCCGTGGAGAAGGGTCGTCTTTCTCTCGCAGAAGCTCTCTGCATGGCATGCAGCTGCTTATTCTCGCAGCGCACGTCTGCATCAGCTCCTCTTCCGCATCTCTGTCGAGGTAAGGCGCGGGCTTGCCTCTTTCTATCGTGTTTTATTTCCAAACAGCCTGTGTTTCCTGTTTGCCTTTCCCCAAATCACGGCCCTAGTCGTCTTCTTCGCCCTGATTTTAAATCCCATCAATGGAAAAACAGGAAAGCAATAAAGGGAGAGGGAGAGGAAATAAAGCAGATTCTGTCATATGAAAAACTGGTTGTTCACCTCGAAAATGCTCTTATCTATTGTGTTGTTCCGTGCGCTGGCACAAACTGCTGATCCCCAAGCCAAGGCTCCCATGCCCATCACATATTTTAAAAAGATTCGCTCAGCAGAATTGGCTTCACTCTCCCTTTTTGTCCCCTTAAGCTCCTTCCTTTTATTAGAAACCTCATTGAAGCAGGAAATTTGCTTAAACTTATGATAAAAAGATGATTCCATACTGCATTTCTCGCCTGTGATTCCGTTGTTAGGTACTGGCAAGGCTCAGTCACTAACAGTTGCTCCAGTAGCGGATTTTCATACCCGAAAGGGCACACACACACACACACACACACACACACACACACACACATATATATATATATATATATATATATATATATATATATATATATATATATATATATATATATATATATATATATATATATATCTGAATATGTTAATGTGAAAATAAAGAAACATTGAAGGGCTGATGTGGGGCTGTAGTGGGCAGTTCATAAGTGACTCCGTCACTGATTTGCGTTCAGTTTCAATCAGTGTGGACGGCTTGTCAGTCTTTGTTCCTGATCTCATTCTAATGCATTTGTTTGTGCAGTGTCACGTTCTGTTGGATGCCCTTTTAAAAATTTTGAAATTTTAATTAGAAAGCCGTTTTGATATTTAAATTTTAACATAAGTACAATAAAATACTATTGGGTTGTATGATCAAAATATGAAAGTAAAAAAGGCTGCATATTGTTAAAATGAATGCATTATAACAGATGTGATCATCTCGCTATCGGCTAAGATAGGAATGCAGCCAAAATTGTTGCTGTCAGCTTGTGACCTGTTGGCCACAACAGCACCTTCCAGCTATGAACTAGCGTGCTTTGGAAAAGGGCCTGCTTACAGCATGGATGTCATATGAATATCGGACATTCATGTGTTGTCGTTTTTCTTTGTTGGTTGCTAAATACTTTTATCTGTTTAGTTATGTTTGTGTCTTTCCATTGTAGTTCCTAGCATTAATGACATTATTGGCTTTTTCTTCAAATTGTATGGTTTCTTTTCTTATCCTTGCCTAGTTCTAAATATTGCTTAGATCTTTCCTATAATTTTGCTTTTCTTGTATTTATAGTTATGACTTGTGACCTAATTTTGCTGATGGCAGGTCAGATTTGTCGTGAGAAAGGGAAGGCTTAATGAGGCAACACATTGTTGTAGACAGGCTTTAGCAGTTGTCAGTCGTTGTCTGGTATGCATTTTTTTCCGTTTCTTCTTCCTTTCCTTCTTAATTGGTGGACTGCACTTGTTTAAGACAGTGTTATTGTCAAAAAATTTTCTCCTTAATGCAGCCCCAATTAATTGTCATAGTAACCTTTAGGAATATGATGAAGGTTCATGGTCCCTTACAAGAAGTGAGTTGCTTTGTTCTTTGAAGAGGAAATCTGTTTTCTATAACTTCTATAGAATAACATAGTATGATTTCTTTGCTAATGTACTTTACACTTGGTTTTGTTATTATTTGTATTATTCTTGCCTTATGTGCTTGAGTGTTGTATGTTCATCTTGGGTGCAAGCATTATGTGTTTTGATCTTCTTGCATGTGATTGTAGTTTTCTGTTTTTTCTGTGATTTTTACTGATTTTTAATAGTTTAATTTGGAAAATTTGTTTTTTGAGAACTTTTATTCTGTTATAGTTTGTACAGAAATTTGGCAGAATAAAAAAAACAAAAAAAAAAACCAAAATTGTTCAAAAAATTCTGAATTTTGGTTTTCTATAATCCTCTACTTCTGTAGAGTAAAAAAAAAGAAATCTTAGTTTTGGTTTTAGCTCTTTACAATATAATGTCTTTTTAACCCATATTTATGAACCTGTTAGAAATCGAAAAGTCTGCCTCTGTTCTATATCCGAGCACCTTTTTACTTTTGCTTTCTACAGACAGCCTTACATTCAGAGTCTAATAGTGTCCAATCGCATAGTTGTCATTATCATTTTCCTAATGTTTTTACAAAAGCCACTCCATAGAACTAGTTTATCCTGGGCTTCGATCAAGGAAAGGGCAGATCTTAACCTAAAACTCTTGCAAAACTTTCAATCAATTGATGACCTAACATTTATGAGAACTCGTCACCCTTAAACCAACATTTTATGTAGAATATCATACTTTTATGGGAGAGTTGGTGAAGTTTGTTCTTCTACCCATCTTGTTTTGCGTTCACCCCTCTTTTTAGGGAGTAAAAAGTTCATGCCTCCTGGTGATATACCATTTGATGTCAAGAACTTTTGTAAAAAAAAAAATTTAGTTTTGTTTAAAATCATTTTAAAATGTCTTCTCTCACAATGATATGTCTTTGCTTTACTCTTGGTATCTTTCAGAGTAGGAGAAAATTTCAAGTTTTTGTTGTCAATCAATGGAAGAGGAAAGCTGATAAAATTCTGGATCTGAACAAAAAGAAAAACTCCTATGAAGCTGAGAAAGTCAAGACTAGGAAATGCTATTGACTCTGGTGTTCAAACATTTGCAAGGATTTAACATGAAAATATAGTGAGAGAGAAGCCACAATGCTTTGTAAGATCTTGGCAGGTAGCAAAATGAGAGTTGAGAGATAGGCTCGGGGCTTGTATAGTTGTTCCTCTGAGTCAGTAATCGAGAGTACCGGGTAGGCATAAAGTTGATTTATGTCTATTTCGCGAAGATAATGACTTATGAACTTTTGGCTCGTCAAAAACCCGTAAGGTGAAGCGGGTTTGACACGTGACAAAGCTACACTTAACCACCAAAGCAGTGGAGCTTCGTAGTAGCCTTTGAGGTGGTGAGGTATTCCTTCAAAGGTGAAGGTCAGCCTGAAAAAAAAAAACAAAGAAAAAAGAAAATCAAAAGGCAAAAAGCTGAATGCCAAAGAAAGAAAAACAAAAAAAAACAAGAAAAAAAAAGCAAAAGGTGCCTGCCAAGAGATGAAAGACATGAAGGCTGAACTCGCTAGAATTGAATGTGACAATCTTTCGTGGATGTGCAATTTCGGGGTCAATATCTGCTCCTTTTTTTGATTACCGAAGATGTCGATGATGATTTCTTTATGTTCAAATTTTGGAAATTGAAAGATATCCCTTCTAGAGGTTCAACGACATTGATGCGAAATGAATCCTAATGCTTGTACGGTACTATGGGTAAATGAATGACATATTATTTGCACAACACGAGCACTCAAGCTTATAAGTTAAAGTGATAATTTTGAACTATTTCAAAATAAAAACTTGACATCTCTTGTTATGTTTCAAGGTTTTCTAGGCATAAGAGGAACTAACCAATTCCCTTTGGTCTTGAAAGGTGTTTGCCGTTTCATTAACAAACCACTAGTCCGTTCATAGAATAGATGAAACTCCTCAAACTTAGTCCAATTACGCTGAATGTGACAAATTGTCCATCTTTTCCTTTGTCTTAGGAGAGGCAGACCATTTGGGAGCCTAACCCATTATTCCATCTTAACTGAGTGTCTTCAACCCTTTGAATTGTCTTCAACCTGTTTTTCAATGACATAACCCAGACTTAGGGTTGAGGCTATCACAAAATATCTCTTATCCGTTTTCTAAAGAACCGATCGATTTTGAACTGTGACATTTTGGAAAAGTTCTATCTTTTGAAGTTGCATGAGTTTTGTCCTCTGGCTTCATCTAATATTTGTCTTGGCTTGCAATACATGGGCAAAATGGGGTGGAGTTATTCTTCATCGTCAACAACTACCTAACCATGCCTTGGATTCAACAACTGGGTCCTTCATAGTTTTGGACCAGGTTAGTATTTAGTTTCTTCTTGTCTCATGTTAGTTGAGTGTTATGGATGTTTTGACTAGTATGTGTTTGTTTATCCATAAATCAGGGCAGTATAGTTATGAGATCTAATTGCAGGACTTGCCTTTCGTTGCTCAATTTTATTGCAGGTGGGACATTTGCATTGTACTCATTGATATGCAAGCACGTATAGCTCTGTCTTCTTCTTCTTCCAAACCAATTGTCATCTGATGCTAAGGTGCCACCTCCACAGCTTGGGATGTCAATGACGATTAAGGAAAGGAAGTATGTAAGCTTCATTGTCACTGAAAAGGATGTTCTCGTGTTTGTTCTTGTTAGTACTTCTATGTTTTGACATAAGTGTCCACTGTCTTTTGATGTCATTGTTGAATTTCTCCAAGATAGTAAGGGTTCAACTAGTTTGTCATATAGGATTTTAATGCTACTATGTTACTATGTTCTAATTTCTCTTTGTTTATGACTTTTTATATGGATCAGGCGATTGCTTTACAGATTACCACAATTATGGTCTGCCTATAAAATATTTTTTCCTCCAAAATATTTCACACATTTGATGTAGAAGTTTTGCAGTCATATGGGTTCAAGCTGGACTTTACGCAAGTTCTTGTATGAAAACCTGTATTATAACATTTTTTTTTTCCCTTGTACACATGTGAAAATCTAATTAAAGGAAAAGGAAGAAATTGAAGAAACATGACAAAGTGACTTAAAGTAGAAGAGACCATATTTAACATATAGGATGTATGCACTAATGGAAGCAAATTCTTGTTCTTTCTTACAAATGATATGTGCCTCATAGGGAGAGTTACTTATGCAAGTTTTTTGTCCATGCAGTTGATTGCCACAACTTCTCTTTTCTTAGCTGCAAAGTCAGAGGGGACTCCTCACCTCCTGAACACCATTCTGAAGGCTGCTTTTGAAAATTAAGCACAATTCTCCATTTTCCTCCTATTTTCTTTCTGCTGTGAGCATCTGTCGCTTTGGCCTGTTGAATTTTATTGGTATGGTCGAGATTTTTATAACACTGATTAAGACTGTTGTTGACAGGAAAAGTGCTCATTGGCATACTTGATTCTTACCAAAACTGGTTTGGAGCACAAGGAGCAAGTCATTGATGCTTTTACACCGGCGACTCTGGATCTTTGTGTGTGGTATTCAGCATCTATGTGTTCCACTTACCTCAGTTCTTAATAAGCTGTGGGTTGGACATTTGTTCTTGTGAATTTGGCTTGGAAATTGATCAATGAATGGTAAACTTATTAATCCCATTAGACTGATTATGTTCTCCTGTCTTGTTTTTCTTTGCATGACTAGGATTAAAAGTCTTATTTATAGCCATGTATTTCTGTAATCTACTTTCATAGCAATAATGTCCTGTACATGTTCTCTCTCTCTCTCTCCGTAGACTCTCATGCCGATCTAACAACTGGAATTCTGCAACAACCTGCATCGATTTCCATTTCCCATTGTGATTTTTTTTTTCTAAATATCAATTGACGACGGATTAAGTGGTCGCAAGAAATTTTTCTCACTAAGGCGCCTTCCGTTGTCGAAGGGCATGACCTTTTGCCAAGGAGACCTTGGTTGACAAGGCAGAGGTTGTGGCCCTTGCTTGTGGCGACGACCTTGGCAGAGGGTAGTGCTGTTTTAAAAAAAATCAGACTGGTGTAGTAATCCTTTTGAACTTGTGGTTTTAAGGGTTCAATTTTGGATGTTACATAGTTGAGAAACCAACTGAAGCCACGGATTGACCATTTTATAAGCTCGGGTAACAACAATACAAAAGTTTATATAACATTCTTTGTACTCACTAAGTTAAGCAACTGCTCTGTAGCGCACACGCAAGATATGAAAACTTCTCTACCGGGAGCCTAACTCATTCTATGAAAAGAAAATTCTAGGTCATGCAATTTTTCTGTGCACCACAACGTATAATCCGAGTGTCTATAATTACTTTTCAAATTCACATTCCAAATTTGATCCAAATCTGACTTCTGTTTTTACACTCAAATCCGAATCTAACTTTTAAATACATAAAATTGCATGGTGACATATTAAGGACCAGTTTTCAAATGATATGAATATTGAATATTTAAGATGGAGTCCTAATTGCTAATCACGTGCACTGTTTTGTGTAATTTACTAATTTTGGATTTTAGAATTTTGGTAAAGAGTTGGAACGTGTTGCTGGATGCACTTAGTGTGGGATGGATGCATTTGTTTTTGTGTTTAATTTGCTACGCATTTAATTGCTTAGTAATAATTATAATTTTTGAAAGTTTGAATATTGACTTGAATGTCGGCTATCATACTGGATTGTTGTTATTTTTCGTTATATATAAAGCCGAGCATACACAAGACAACTATTAAGCCAAGAACCGAGTGAGGGGTATGTTACAAGTGTCGAATTTTAATGACATGTTGGACTAGGTGTCGCATATATATATATATATATATATATATATATATATATATATATATATATATACTAACATAGTCAAAATAACAAAGCCACAACCATCTTGTGCCGATGAATCGTGGGTTCTGTCATTCCAAACATAATTCCACATCGCCCAAGCGTGGACGCATTGTCAATTTGCGGATAGGTCATGCATAAATTTTAAAGACCCAAAAAGATGGGCACCAGTTGTCAGTCAAATAGGATTTCTAAAATCAGTTGGAAAGAAAAAATTAAAAACAATTAACAACTCAATTGAAATCCGATTGAGCCATTTTCTGTACATCTAAAATCATTCTTCTTTTTTCTTTCGCCGTCGGCGTTACGATCTCGATTTTTCTTTGTCCCTTCCCTTCTCCTCTCGCTTTCCTCATCAGATATTGGGGAGCATCTCCCGTATTCGCCCGTCTTTATGGTGTGGGGTATGGGGTCGCCGAAGCGGGCATAAAGAAGCCCTGGTACCACTTATGGATGATGGGCATTGTGGCAGAAACTGACGAAGCTGACAATGTCTCTATACAGCGGTGAACAATCGGTAAAATGTTATGTTTTGTTTTCTGTTTTTTGTTGAATTGTTGCTAAGGTCCTTTACACTGGATCTATGCTTGTGATCTTCTTTTGCAAAAATCTTTCGATTGGTTTGTGAATGAGTTTTCACCTTTTTTCTCTAATGTTTCTCGAAATCTTTTAATTCCCTCTTTAGTGGACGTGGATAAATCTCTAGGGTTTGAAATTTTTGGAAAGAAAATTGCGGATCCCTCTAACAGTTGGGTTCCAATAGGTTTATCTGTCGCCTGTCTTCCTTTTGCATTCATGTGTACATTTCCAATTCGTGTAGATAAAAATCAACATTGTCATTGCTCTATGCAGAACTAAATAAAAATTAGCGCGTCTGTGGACGGTGAATGATTCGCCACTGGTGGCCAGAAGAAATGGACGAATCAATGATTTGAATGGCATAGCCTATTTCATTGGTTTTTATAGCATTGAGATGGACAATCTCTCTCTCTCTCTCTCTCTCTCTCTCTCTCTCTCTCTCTCTCTCTCTCTCTCTCTCTCTCTCTCTCTCATGCGGCCATGCCCATATTTGTCCATAGAGATGCTATGGAAATGTTCTTTCAGTTCTTTGTCTATTTATCTTTGTAGCATTTTAAAAAACAGAATTTCACCTTAGACAAACCCCATAGTGATTTTTTGCATGAATAGAGGGATAATAAGGAGCGAAGCCAGCATCATCACCTCACTCCATGGGGACCCCATCTCCACCTAGGTTACTAGCTTGCTAGGTGGAGATCTCTATCTATCTTCCTTCATCTCCTTGTCACCACCTTCAGATTTTTTAGTCCTCACAGGCATGCTTGTGGTTTCTCTATGTGTTATATATTTCTTCTTTCCATTTTGAAGAAGATTTTATAGAACGAAAAACACAATAATTAAGGCATCATGTTTCCTTTTTTTTTCATTTTCGTGGATCAAACATCGGCTCAAATTATTTTCTTTAGCATTTTGGAGACTTCTTTAGTCATTTACACTACTGTTGCTAAGATACATGGGTCTACTACAGATCAAGACATCAAGAAACAAAAAATTGATTTTAGGTGAAAGAGTAAAAGGCAGCTGTGCTACAAGCCTACAACAGTGAAGATGGAGAAAATCCCTTCACAGAAATGTTTTAGATAATCTAAATATTGGTTGTAAAAGGTTTGAAAACTTTAAATGTTCAGAACTTTTACTGCTAAAAATGTCTAGATAAAACGTTTAGATCTTTTGAGGTTTCAGAAACTGAAAGAGATGTTTTCAGTGGTAAAATTTATGTGCACTTAATTAATGTTTAAATACAAAAAAAAAATTACTGCTGATTTTGGGTATCCAAAAATATGAATTTGTCTCCATTTTTTTGTTTTCAGACATGAGTCATCACAATCTTCATGCACTTGATTCATTGATTCTGCTTAATTTCTTGTACTTACATATAAAACCGAACAATGGCATATCCACAAAACCAATGATGCAGCATGAGGCATTAGATATTTCACGACGAAACAGATATTAGTCATAGTAGCCAAGCGATTTAATCTGGATCAAACCAAAGATAGGAGGAAGGAGTTTGCTTCCATGTGATGAAAGATAGTTCCTTGGCCACGTGGAGAAGGATGAGCAAGTTGAAAGGGTGCCACTGATGAAGTTGAACTCAGCAAAAGAAAATGGTGGTTCAGGAGTATACAAAAGAAAATGGTGGTTCGAAGGTCCCTATGAAACTCATAGTTTCAGGTCCTGCCTTCGGAAATGCCCCAAGTACTTTTGAAAACCTGAATGTCATTTCTGCTTCTGCTTAAAGAAATTTGAATTGGTATGTGACCCGGAATGGTGTTAACACTCAGCACCATGAGCTTGTTGACTTCAAAATACAACCTTCTGTCTTTGCATACAATTGTTGCTGAGTGTTAACACCCTTCAAGTGCTAGTGCTGATTTTGGGTCAGATCCCAACACAAATTTTCTTAAGTATGGGCAGAACAAAAAAATAAGATTCACGTTTTGAGAAGTAGTTGGGGCATTCCCAAATGCATGACCTGAAACTTGGTGTAACACTCATTATTGGCCTAGGTGCAGCAATTAATTTGCAATGAGAGGTTATTATCATGCTTGGTTGGACTTACAAAGGGAAAATGTTTTTTGTGAAAGAATTGTTAGGTGTCTTGATTCCTTGTTGCCTGTAATGTAGTTTACATAACATAAAATGAAAGCCCGAAATCCATTTCTGAGACTGGATGTTTCATGCGTGGCTTTTATATACAATTTTCCCTGGAAGGTTTTGTGCACTGTTAATGCGATAGGAGATTGAATCAATAGAATTTCTCTATTTATAGACTGCGGCAACACATGCAATTGTACATGCACGTTTGATCGTTGATGATGAAGATCATGGAATACATGGTAACTGTTTGCTCTACTTTGTCTCTTATTCCCTAAGTTTACTTTAAAAACCTGAAAAGCAATAACTTTAAATTTTTTTTGAAATTTTGGCAGGATTTATTGTTTGATTGCGAAGTTTAGAAGATCATTCACCTCTTCCTGGTGCTTGTTTGATGCCTAGCGTGTCATTTGGCAGGACTCGGATATTGGAGAATGCAGGAAATAATCTTGTCCAAAAGTTCTACTTGAAATCATTTTATGTTTGTACAATTTTCTTCATCTGGTGTGATATTCTGTTAAACATTTTTGTTCAGGTTTGCCTGAAGAGGTGAGAAACAAGCCAGTGGGATCTTAAAGGTCACAAGTTTTGCGTGCCAACCAAATTCTCCGTTCCTGGATTGATGCTGCTGCAAGATGGAACCCATTTCATCCAACGTTAGTTAAATGGATTAAGAGAAAAGCAAACCAAAACAAAAGTATGCTGAAGAAAATATAACTGTACGATAAAAAACAGTAAAAAGATCCAAGCGTGAAAGCAAATCATAGGGCGAGAGAGAGAAAGAGAGAGAGAGAGAGAGCGTGTGGGAGAGGCGCACTTGTGCCTCAAACAACAGTGGCCAGGCACCACCTATAAGATTATATTTATAATATTTATAAAAAAATATTTAAAACACTAGGAGACAAGTGTAAGTCAAAATCAGGAGCTATAGTTTTCAGTTCAGCTTAATGAGAAGTTTAAGATCGGGAATCTTATTTTGATGCTTGAAAACCAATATAGAAAAAACAATTATCAAGAAAACGAGTAGGCCTTTAAATATGAACCTGGTATTGCTTTCTTTTAATTGCTTTGCATTTGAATTTGGTTTTGGACAAAAAGTAAAGTTTGATCATTTTGAGCTTCGACAAGATAATGTGAAGTTCTTTATGAGAATCTTTTCAAGGGCAAAATGATAATTTTCACACTCAAATCGCACAAACTCCCCACTGAAACTCACAAATCTTCCCTATACATATATATAACATGACACGGTATTTTCTAAAAATTAGCGAAAGAAAAGGAGAGTTTCGTCCAAGAAGAAACCACCACAGATCTGTGAAGTGATTTACGAGAATCCTTTGAAAATGGCAATTCTCAAACTCAAATCGCAACCAAAAAACCCCCCAAAAGTATTTTACCATAACTCTTGTACAATCTGTGGTAGTTTATTTTAAAAGAACTTCTGTTCCTCACTGATTTTTAAAATTACAAAGGTGTCGTGGTGTGTCATCTTATACATACAAATATAGATGAGAAGTGGAAAGTCGGTGCGATTTGAGTATAAAAATTATCATATTACTTTTCGAAAGATTCACATAACTTCACACACACACACACACACAAATTATTCCAAAGCCACAACCATCTCGTGCCGATGAATCGTGGATGATGTCATTCCAAACATAATCCAACATCGCCCAAAGGTGTACCCATTGTCAACTGCGGGGATAGGTCATGCATAAATTTAAAAGACCCAAAAAGATGGGCACCAGTTGGGGTTTTCTAAAATCTTTAATATTTCATAGATAGAAATGAAAATCTTTAATTTTTTAATATACATATAGCAAAATATGTAACCTATGCATTTGTATAGATGTAAGCATGAATTCAACAGCCAACTATTGTATAGTTTATTATTGAGATTTAATATGTAATACATAAATTTAACTTTATTTGTACGCAGTCAAAATATATTAAAAATTTCATTGACTCAAGCACCTGCCATCCAAGTCCAAGTCACCTCTCTTGCTCGATTGATTTGCCGGCTATGTCATTAAATACATAAATTTAACTTTACCGGCTATGTCATTAAACACTTAACTCCATCACCTCTCTTGCTCGATTGATTTGCCGTCATTTTCTTGGTCCCTTGAAAACCAGTTAAATAATATAATCCCATGCAACTTCTTGAATGGGCATCTCCCTCAAAAGTCAAAAGTCTGGACACAAGCCTTCACCTTTTTTTCCATGGAAGGACTTGACCCCACGGCTCCTTTCATGCTCAAGATTCGCTTTCAGGAACATGGCAGCGGGTCTTGACTCTTCTCGGACTTGATTGAACACTACAAACTAAAAACAAAGAAGAGAATTTTATATGGTAGTCATTAACTTGAGCCAGGCATCCACATCTGGTCCCTTGCAATCTCCTCCACCAAACTGCTTGGCCCTTGCCATATATCTACCCCCACTACTATATGAGTCTTCACCAAACATGGACGGTGGAAGTGTACATGTATAAAAATAGCCTCATTTCACGGGCCACGCAAGGTGTAAGAGTGAATTTTCCGCAAAAATATATATTATAACGTCATGTTAGTGACTTACCTAGGGAAAAAGTGGAAAAGCTAGAGCCAAAGTACATGTCCTGTGGGCAATGGTCAATGAAAAATATGCTTCGGGGGGTAAGGAGAAAAGGGAGAAATTAATGTATGAATGCCGTTGTATATTCTTCATGAATTATATATAGAACATTCTTGCATGATCCATCCGTGTTAAACTGTTCTTCTCATTCAGTGAGCCCACCATCTTCTCCTTATTACCATCCATGTATGAAACCTTCCGAGTACCTCACACTAAATCCTTCACGCCCCTGTCGGAATCGATTTCTACAAATTAACCCCCTAATTGCGGTACAAAGATCAGAAAAGAACACCAAATTTCACCGGACACATCTAACCACCATGTTCCTCTAAGTAGACAAGGTCACCAACGCTACGAACAGAAACAATGAAGCCCATGAAAAATTGGGGATACCCAGGAAAGTAACCAACAAAATTCAATAAATTGAAATAAATTTCCAGAAAGCAGAATTCGGGGACGATCTAAAACCCCAAAACTGATCGAAATTCCGACAAACCCCCGTGAACTCGACTCACTGTCTGCATCAACCCTTAGTTCGATGTCGATAACTAGCGAAATTCAACAAATCGTGGAAGGGAGCGGGCCGAATTGCTTCGACGAGCACGGGCGAAGAAGAAAACGAGCTTTTGGGGGACCGGCGGAAGGCCAGAGAGTCGAGCCGGGAGGACGAATGTCTCGAAAACACTCTTAGAGGGTTTGATGAGGCCCGAACCGTGGAAATTTAGGATTAAAATTATTGTTTTTTCATGAAACGAGATTTACGTTATCAAACAAGCAATTTCGTCCGGAAACAAGCAATTTCGTCTATGCGGTCACTTTGGGTCCTCTTATATAGTCTCTCAAATTCCCAAAGTTGAATGCCTTCTTTTCCATTCCATTTGAACATTTGTTTTAACTTTGGCTTTCCATATTGCCTTTCACGCCTTGGTTCAGCTCATGATAGGTCTTACCAGGGACTTTGGCCAACATTGGATTTTCTGTAATTGGATTCAGATTTTGGTTGATCTTATTAAAAAAGAAAAAGAAAAAGGAATACGTGTCACACAAGGACAAGATGATTTGACATTTATGTACAAGTGTAATCGGCTCAGTTCTTTATTAGATCTGAGTAGGATTATATTGATGTTCAGATTCAGTTATGTATGAAACTGCATACTAAATTTGCATTCGATTAGTAATTAGATATAGTTTTTGTAATAGACCCAACTAAAATAAACATATTTGAAATCTGGTTAGCATCATTAATTTACGTTTCTACTAATTAAGGGAGTACTGCGTATAATGTTGGGAAGAAACCTAAAGGTGAAGATGATTTTCTTCAACAAATACTCTTATATGGTAAAAACTTGAAAAGGATTTTGAACCCTTTACATGGACAGATGCGAAGAAATAAAATATTAATAATTAATATGACAAACAATATTAAAAGTTCCCCGGCAAAAGCTACAGGGCAATAATAAAACAAGGGGAACAATATTTTACAATATTAAGCATTTAAACGTTCCTACACGAGCCCTCTACGCAGATCCCGTCAGCCGACGTTTCCTTTCTTGGGACAATTTATTGGCGAACCTGCAGATACAAAAATTTACATAAGACGCGCTCAATTTCAGTAATCAAGAACAAAAACCATTGATATATATACCTCACAAGCGCGTCTTTGTTGGTGCCCTCGTCCTGGGCGGGTTCGAACCCACCGGTCTCCAAGTTCACACGTGAAACTGGTTGGTTCAGCAAGGCTTCACCGGCCTTCACCAAGTTGGCGAGGTTTTCCTTGGTTGACTTATCAACCGACGATTCATCCCAGGTCAAATGATCATGCTGTTACATATAGATACTCAATAGTTAGAGATAACCTCGATCAAATTGCAGTTCCATTCTTTTACTTTTAAATGAAGAAAAGAAAGCATTAAATAATACCTGGATGCGCAAATAGTTTGTCTCTGAGCCAAGTGCATGGACGACGGCGGAGAGATAGAAATCAACCATGTCCGCACTTGACTGGCTGAAAGTGTCGATCAAAGGGCTCCTCCCACCATTCAACAACCATCCCATTACTCCCCATTTTGCAGCCAATCCTTCAGGATAGTGCTCAGGTTTGGCCGATCCTGTCCCGACGGAGATGACTAAAAGCCTTCCACGGTCTGTGGGTTTAACTTCCAAAATATCTGAATTTGGTCGCACCATTTCCGCAAGAACTTCACTCACCGCCACCAACGTCTATATATATGTTCAAACAAAGAAGAAAATAAGTAAATTAATGGCAAATGATGCAAATGCGTGAGGGACGAACTCTCATTACAAGTTACATGCACATACAGTCAGGTTTAAACTCAGAGATATATAAAAGAATCTGTAAAACTTGCTAAAAAGAGTCGCCCAGTGGCAATAAGTAAGTCAGATTACAGAGAGATTAACTTCTTTTTTTTATTAATTTTAACTCAAAAGAACATATAGATTAATACCGACAAAGGCGAAGTAAAGATGATTGCAGGTAAGGGCCGGATCCATTAATAGGGCCATGGCCTGGTCAACCGCATGTTGCTTACCGGATTATTAGCAGCGACGCCTCCATCGACAAGGTTGAAGCTCCTAAGCTTCTCCCCATGTTGGTTCTTTGTTTCAAAGTAGTAGGCTGGGAGGTACGTGGGGGCTGCAGATGTGCTGATGCATATATCAGAGAGGAATGCGTCTTTGCTAGGGTCCCTTTTCTGCTGAGCAAAGACAATAATGGCGATAAGCACACCAATTCAATTAATGGTGATCGTATTAATGGCACAAACCTGGTAAGAGGAGAAGACGACGGGCTGAAGAAGTTCGATATCGAAGGTGGGAATGACATTGGTTAGCGTTTGGTGCAATTTGGTGTCCCCAAGCTTCTCTTTCACGAGCTTGTGTAGATATTCACCGTCATATCCAGTAGCGGAGCCAGCGTGGGGGCAGGTGTGGGCGCCTGCCCACGCCAGCCCAAAATAACATATAGCGGTGACCGAAATCAAATAGCGGTGACGAAAACCACCGCTATAGGTGTTAGATAGGGTGCCCACGCCAGCCAGCCAATTTTTCAAGGTACCTGCCCATGCCAGCCAATTTTTCTGGCTCCGCCACTGGTCATATCTTGGTCCAGCTGCTGCTGCTACCAGCTTCTTGATGCTATTAATCCATGAGATACTGCACCCGCTCATCAAGGCGCCAATGCAACAGAAACGAGTTCGATTAGATGACAGTGCTCAGTTCACATGAAGCTACCAATTCTACTGCTATTCTTACCAAGTAATTGATGTTTGAACTTAAGCAGCTAGCTTAAAGAGAATTATTTCAATACATATAGAGTCGGGATATTTTAGAAATTATTTAAAAAGAAATGTTCTTTTTAACTTTTCACTTTTCATTTTCTTTTTTTTTCTCATTACAAAAGGTTTTTTTTCTAATTAACCAGAAGTATTTTTATCATTAATCTAAGTTTTCTTTTCGTTTAGTTTTTTGTTTGTTTTTTCTTTTTTTAATTTTGCAACACAAGGATTTACCATAAGTAGCCCTTTCTAGTTGCCTATGGCTACTTCGGCTTATTGTGAACATGGGGCCTTCACCTTGGAGTTTATTTGTATCTGGACATGAGATAAGCATACCCGGACTGGAGGGAAATCTTGGGGCAGTTTTCGAGATAAAAGGGGATGATATCCTTGGCTGCATAAAGGGGTCGGTTGTCTGCACCAGGAGCAGTGAGCATGAGCATGGCGGTCACGAGACCACCAGTGCTAGTCCCTGCTATGACATCGAAATAATCAGCAATTCTGGCGTTCTCTCCAACCAATTTCTGCACATGAGAAAAAAGACAATTTTTCAATCAGCTTGCATGTACGTACATCATATATATTTTTTCCTCATGAATCGTGATAGATAAAAAATAAAGAGCACCATGCATGAAATTAGTAATAAACAGTCCCCTATCTATACTTATCCATGAAGAAATCTACGATTATTATGCAGTGCAGGTGAAGTTGGTAGGCTAGTAAGCAATTAGTACCTGAAGTTCTGATTCAAGGAAGCTTAGGATGGCGCCTGGGATGATGCCTCTGACGCCACCACCATCGATGCTCACAATGGTGATGAGCTTACCATATGCAGGTGGCTGGATGGGTTGCACTGGCGTTGTTGCTGCCATTGATCCAAGAGAGAGACAGAGAGAGATTTGCTGTGGTTCTAAAACTTCAAATGGACAGTACTACGTGTAAAGCTAAGCAAGAATGTTCAGAGGCCCAGAGGAAAAAGGAGAAACTTCGCAGTTTGTTGTAAAGAGCGAGTTGGCTTGCGGTATGGGTGAGGCTGGGAAGGCTCAATAGTTCAGTATTTATAGAGCGAGAATATTGGAACGGAGGTTCCTTTTCCCTCACAAGAGGAGAGAAAGGTAAGAGGTATTTGGGATGACAAAGAACTTGGAATGAAGACTTTTTCAACAGTCAACCATGGCGGGTTCGTGTCCGCCGCTAAAACGTTTGCAGCCGGCATATATAATCCCGCTTGGCACCACTTCTTCCCAGTAGTGACACTTTCACACTTATTGCACTTCCTACTCAGCATCATTACGTAAAGACGAAAACATTTAATTGCCCGTGGTTCCGAATTTGGAAAAAGCTAAAGGTGGCCACTTGACTTTTTATAAGTTAGGTCGAAATATGGATGGCTTAATATCTATGAAGTTGCAGAGATCGGCTAGATATTTGCAAAGGATATAATATATTTTATGTTGATACCATTTCTTTTGGAAAATGCATTAAGTCGGTCTCCGTTTGCGATTGATTCAAGCCGATCCAATAACAATATTTAAAATGTTTTGAAAATATTTATGCAGATGTAAGACTTCATACATATGTTTGGATCCAGAATTTTGAAAACAGAAAAACTTCCAAAGCTTATGAAATTTTGTCTATACATTTAAAAGCTACTTGTTATCCTTGTTATTGTTCTATGAGCTGGGGCAGATTAATATAATACTGCTTTCGGACCATTCATGTGAGGTGGACCCGTAATCTCGCGTGCCTCTTGAAATTGAAAGCGGGCTTGGATTGGCACTTGGCATGCAGCTTGGGTTGGCCTGCGGTAAGAAAGGACCTCGACAACAACTTGGTCCTCGCCGGGTCCGCGGCTGGGCAGGCTGAAATATCAAAAAGTTGGAGATGATAACTTCGTCTAGGGCAGGAAGCAACATACGAGCGCATGACTTCAATGAGGCATTCTTTGTGAAAAAAGTCTAAATCTTCCCCAGACTACACATTATATTGGAACACAGAAACAAAGAAGCAACATCAACTGAAGGCCATTCCTTATTGAAGACTATAGAAGAGAAAACTATTGATTGTAGAGTACTCCCTTTGCACGACATGCCTCCCCTCTAGGCAACTGTTCAGCCACCAGCTTCAGTTCTTGTGGTTGGAGATTATAAAAATCTTCAAGGGATCATTCAAGCTGCCAATAACCTGTTCTAGAAATCTAGTCTATATTATATATATATATCTATGTTCTTTGAAAGTCAAAAAGAAAATTTCTTAAAAATAGTGTATCCACAACATGGCTACATTCACAGAAGATCACCCTACCATGATCATGATCAAGCCTCATTACCTGGCATACCCACAGCAGATGCAGTGTCTTACAGCTCTTTTGAGCTGCTGTTCTCAGATAAATATTGTGGAAACCAAGAGTGAATCTGATAGCTTTCATAACTAAGCACATTATTATCCCTCATCACATAGACTAGCTTCTGATTACCTTTAATCCAGATGCATACAGATTGAACCATAAATATGGCTCCTCCACACAAAATCACGTCTGATTGAACTCTTTCATATATTTTGATGAAGTTATTCATACCTTGGGATGCAAGGGTGCCTAGTTCCTTATCGACCATTGCACCGGTTCTGCCATTAAGGTAACGTGTACCCCTTCAACTATTTGATGGGTTAACAAGTCAGGGCAGTGGCGTCAATGGCACATTCAAGCAATCTTGGGAATCGCATTGTGTCTTTCAGGGTGATCGACTCCTTAGGAAATTAATTTGCTGGATCCCGAGGAAACACTTTTGATCAAAGGACTGAATGAAAAATCTTGAAAGGAGAAAAGTTATGCTGCTGGAAAGGGGTATCCATCTTATTGGTATCACCCCCTTGGGTCATTGGCCTCTTAACAAGTCAAAACTACCAAACCTTCAAGCATATGTTCCCCATGGCCTCTTGCATGCCCATCTGGACGACTCCTAAACTTAACCCTAAAAATTTAGAGCATAAATTTTGCAACCACTAAGCCCATTTTGGAATCTGTTCATGCAGGTCAGGTCAGGAGATTTCATTGTAGTTTCTTCCTACCAATGCTAATAAACAGAAGGTACAAACAAAAAAAAACACTACTTGTCTATCTTTGTGCGAATCATTGCCTACGTAATGCCTACTGCAAAAGACAACTTTTTGCAGCCAGCATTAGTCAGCCAAGATCTAGCTAAATACACACAAATCGATTTGCATGCCATAACATTGTTATAATCACTAATAAAAACTTGATTTGCAGTAGAAAACTATATCAAACTACTGGGCGGAAGGAAAGTACACCTTTCAAATTGGCTTTTCCAAAACCAAATGGACATCCACAAGAACACCCATCAAACCGTTTACTCAGCAAACCTTAAAAGGAAATAACAAGAATACAGTCTTGCCTTCATAATAAAACAAGTTAAGATAAATTGGCAACCACAGGACAACAAAGTATTTTACACTACTCTGAAAAATTAAAAATGGAACGGGCTTTTAGGTTCCATCTAACTATAGACCAGCTAGATTTTACTGCATCCACTACATCCAGGACCACCAACAAGTCGACCTACAGCCAGTCCAGTAGGGATTTCAATGGTCTGTTTTCACTCACTGATCTGAGTCCTCTTGGCTAGCTTAGAAACAGAACCAAGATGACAGGATCTGTATTCAGTTTGGTGTTGTGTCCTGGATGCATGTACATGATGCAACAAGAAATCTCATCCCCATGTAAATTTTCAAATTTCAACCCAGTTGAAGCAGAATTTAGTACCAACATTTAGAACCATGTCCTCACCTGAATCTGAAATAAGTAGATTGGACATGGGAAAGCCTGAGTTAAATACCAGTCTAAGCCATTCATATTCCCAGGATTCAGTCACTCTGGACTTGGGATTTACTCCACGTATATTAGGTAAGGACCCAGGTCCAATGAGACCTAACAATTGAAGCATCCTCACTCAGTTAAAGGCCATGTAGATCAAAATTAGCTTTCGCATTTACATCAAACAAATCTGTACTTAAATGTATCAAGAAGACATAAATCATTAACAGCTCAAGAAGACATAGATCATTAACTGTTACCTCTGAAGAGGGACAACAAGATTATCAGCAAGATAAGAGGTAAGACGGACAACAAGATTATCAGCAAGATGAGAAACAACAATGCAAAACACACCTACGAAGCTACACCAGTTCAGTCACGCCCAAAACAACGACACTCCTCCCCCAACCAAACCCTTGCCAGTTTATGCAAAACCAGGAGAAAAATCAAGGTTTCATGAAACTAGTACAAAGCCAAACATCCTGAAAACGATGTTTCGAAGGTTGTTTTGACTTTGAAATCTGTTGTCTGAGCGGGTAGCCAAACACCCCCTAAGTATTTTTTGGATATATGGAAATAGATGACTTCAAAAAACAAAAACAAAAAAGCAGAATCTTGTGAACAATTTTGTTATTTATTTAGGATTTTTTCAATTCAACATAGTTCTCCTAATGACCATATCAGCACGCTACAAAACCAACAGAACCATGAACTTTTTCAGATTTTATTTATCAAAAAATCGAGTAAAGACATTGAAAAATGAAAACCAATCAACTAAGTCAACAAGGCTCCTAAACAACCCATGCCACAATGAAAGTGAGAACTAAACACGACAAGCATTATGTTAAAAAACCACTAAAGCAGAAAAGTCTAACTAAACCAGAATATGATCCTATTGAAAACAAATCAAGCCAATAACCTTTACCTATGTTGGACACGTAAAATACCTAACTAAGAAACAAGACTAGTCAACTTTTCTAAAAACATCAGCGTTGAAATCAACCAAAAAAATATCCTAAAAGTCTAGGTTATGCAGACTGAAGACACTCATTAAGAAGGAATAATAGGTCAAGTTTCATATTTGGTCCCAAATGGTCTACCTCTCTTGAGACAAAAGAATCAATGGAGAATTTGCCACACTCAACATGAGGGACTAGGTTTCAGGGGTTTCTTCTATTCCATGTATGGACTAAACACGACAAGCACTATGTTAGAAAACCACTAAAGCAGAAAAAAAGAAAAGAATGAACTACTATAAAATGTAAGGTGGTATGGGTAGCATCCAAGTTGAAGGGTGCACCATTGCTATCGCTGACACTAACACAAGTCAAGACCCCAGAGGCAGGGGGAATGAGGGGAGCCTTCGGGCTTCGTTTCGGGTGATGGAATGAACCTCTCGCTCACCCAAACTAGAAAAAAAAAGAAATAGGAGTGTTTTTATAAAAATCGAGTTGATGGACATAGTTTTTTTAAATATATATATATATATATATATATATAACCAACAATTGCCCAACTCAAGAAAACTCAAAAAAGTCTAACTAAACCAGAATATGATATAACCATTACCTATGCTGGACACGTAAAATACCTAACTAAGAAACAAGACTAGTCAACTTTTCAAAAAACATCAGCGTTCAAATCAACCAGTGCTTTTGAAAAAAAATACCTGAAGTCTAGGTTATACAGATTGAAGACACTAATTAAGAAGGAATAATAGGTCAAGTTTCATATCTGGTCCCAGATGGTCTACCTCTCCTGAGACAAAGGAAACAATGGAGAACTTGCCACACTCAACATGAGGAACTAGGTTTGAGGGGTTTCTTCTATTTCATGTATGGACTAGTAGTTTGGTAATATAATGTCCAAATATTTTTCAAGACCAAAGGGAGATTGGTTAAATCCTCATATCCCTAGGAAGCCTGGAAACGTGATAAGAGATGTCAAGCTTTTACTTTGAAATAGTTCAAAAATGATTAATTTAAATCATAAGCTTGAGTGTTTGTGTTGTGCAAATAATATGGCCTTCATTTACTCATAGTACCGTACAAGCATCGGGTTTCGTTTCGCATCAATGTTGTCGATGTTCTAGAAAGGATGTCTTTCAATTTCCAAAATATGAACATAAAGGAATCATCCTCGACCTCATAGATAATTAAAAAAAGGAGGTGATATTGAACCTAGAATCATACATCCACGAAAGATTGTCACATTCAATCCTTAAGAATTCAGCCTTCATATCTTTCATCTCTTGGCAGGCACATTCTGCTTTTTTTTTTTGTTTTTTCATTTTTTTCTTTCTTTTGCATTTTGATTTGTTTTCTTGCCTTTGATTTTTTTTTTTTTTAGGCCGACCTTCACCTTTGAGGGAATCACTCACCACCCCAAAGGCTACTACGAAGCTCCACCGCTTTGGTGGTTATGTGTAGCTTTGTCACATCTCCAACCCGCTTCACCTTACAGGTTTTCGACATGCCAAAGGTTCATAAGTCGTCATCTTCGCGGAATAGACATAAATCAACTATATGCCTAACCGGTACTCTTGATTACTGACTCAGAGAAACAAATACACAAGCCCCGAGCCCATCTCTCAACTCTTATTTTGCTACCTGCCAAGATCTTACATAGCATTATGGCTTCTCTCTTAGGATATTTTCATGTTAAATCCTTTTAGATGCTTAATCATTAGAGTCAATAGCATTTCCCAATCTTAATTTTCTCAGCTTCATAGAATTTTTCCTTACTGCTCATATCCAAGATTTTTTCAGGTTTCCTCTTCTATCGATTGACAACAAAAACTTGAAATTCTCCTTTTACTAGTGAAGGTACTACGAATAAAGCAAAGGCATTATCGTTATGTGAGAAAACACTTTTAAAACGTTTTTAAATAGAATTGAAAATTTTCTCTTTTAGCAAAGTTCTTGACATCAAATGCTATATCACCAGGAGGAAGGAACATTACTCCCTAAAGAGAAGGCTGAATCCTTAAATTTTGTGGGCTAACATTAGTGATACTAGAGAAACTTCAGACCAAAAACCAGACCGAAATTCAAATTCCAATCTACAAAGCGAAAGTAAACCTGATTTGCTCTAAAACAAGGGCGGACTTTTCCAGTTCTAATAGGTTCACAAACCCGGGTTAAAAAGACATTATATTGTAAAGAGATGATACAAAAACAAAGCGCTAGTTAGCTCTACAGAAAAATAGAGGATTTCAAGAGACCAAAATTAACAATTTTTTCAACAATTCAGAACAGTTTCTGTAAAAAAAAAAAAAAAAGTAGGAAAAAAAGAAGTTCTCAAAGACAAAGATTTCTCGAAAATTTACTCAACCTCACCATAAAACCGCCTGTGTTTGCGATTTACGAATCGTCCTTATAAAAGAATTTGAATTATGGAAAATCATGCACTATCCGCTCATGTCTGAAATACTGTTCTGCTGCCAAATTCTCTTAAAGCAAAACCTTGTTGGGTTTCATTCTTGGAACAGAGTGTAAGCACGAAAACGGTCACCAGAAAACGAAAACACCCTTTTCCGGTCACATAAAATAAAAATAAAAGCCCTTAAAAACACAACGATGCAAAACAAAAAACGGAAGAAATCAGGGAATCACAACCTCGCATCACAAGCAACTAGACGCAGGAAATCTGAAGCAATCAGGGAATCTACTTCATCGCAGAGGGGAGATAGAGAAACCTGCAGTCGGTGGAAATCTCAGAGCCTTTCCGTTGATGGTGAATACGATGAGAGGGACGAAGAGCTCCAGCGCCTTCTTAACCAGTCCATTTTAAAGCAGGCTTGGGGATGAGCTTTGAAGACCTTCACCATGGCCGGAAGACGAAGCAGATGTAGCCAGACGATGGCTGTTCGTCAGCGAGGTCGTCCGTTAACCCGAAAACGGAAATAGAAAGGAAGTCAATACGCGTAACTGTCGATTCTCTTGCACGATTTCAGCGCTTCAATACTAAAACAGAGTTGAGAAAAAAAATACTGTATTTATTTAAAAATAAACATTGCATTTCCATTAAAACTTAAAAACACGTGTTTTTTTATAAAATGTGAAAAATGAAATAAAAACACATTTTTTAAGTTTTTTCACTTTTTTTTATTTTTTAATGCCAAACATGAACTCTCTCTCTCTCTCTCTCTCTCTCTCTCTCTCTCTCTCTCTCTCTCTCTCTCTCTCTCTCTCTCTCTCTCTCTCATCAATCCTAGCAAATTGTGACAGAACATACCTCTTAAGCACTTCTTCAAGTTGAAGGTGAGCTTGGCCACCTAACTAATGCCATATCGATGCAGCTCTTAGTTTCCTTGTGCTCCATAGTTGCTTCAACATTACAATGATACATTAAAACATTATAATTAATTAATAAGTTTCCTTCTCCTGTTTACCACAATTACAACAAATACAAAGTCACGTGGCCTTAGATTAAAGCATGGTGACAAATATTATTTTCGCTTTTTTAAACTGTGAGACTTTTTTTGGTATAATACAACTAGTTAGAAGAAAGGGAAAAAACACCGTATTTTTTTTTAAATTTTATGAAATCTTAAAATTAGAGAACGATAAAATAAACAAGAAACTATTAAAGTAATATAAAAAATAAATAGATAAGCAATAAAAAATATGAAAAAAAAAGGTCCTAAGAAAAAACAAACGAGAAAAAGGGGTGTTGTTTTTTATAAATCAAAAGAATCCAATCTTACCGGCAGCCTCGATGGGTCGTTTCACTTGTAACTGGATATCTACAATCCTTTGATTGAACTGATTCAGATCCACAAAAGGTATGGCATATATTTTTTTTTTTTGTATAAATATCTGTTGTTTGAAAGGTCAAAAAGAAATTTTCTTAAAAAGACTTCCGTTCTCCAAGATTTCTTGAAAAACTTTGGCCCTTCTGGTTGTTCTCCCCTCCCGTGGATCGGATGATCGATAGTTTAGAAAATTTGGAAAACTGCTTATATAAAAATCCCTTAATTTCAAAAATTCTGGACAAGAATGTAATGGAGTGAAGCTTCCCCAAAGAAGATTAGTCATTTAAAATGTTCAGACATCCCATACGTACTCTTGTATCTATTGAATCTATCAACACAGTTTGACAGTGAGTCTCTCAATTACGCCCGTAAAACTAAAAGGCAGTTTAAGAAATGTATAAACCTAAGGTGTGTTTTTGAAATATTACATAATATTTGGGTCGATTTTCAAAGTTTGGTGAGGGGAGGTTTATCGAGCACAAAATTTCTGCCCCTTAGCGCATAATTCCTTTTCTTTGTCCTTGCCCGTGGAAAATATCACCGGTATAGGTTCTATAAACCATAACAACAAAAACGTAAAATTTCATAAATCTGTTGATAGTTTTAGGTTTTTAAAATCCTATTTAAAAAATCAATTTCTTTATTCTTTACCCTTATTCCTAATTTCTTTTATTCACCTATAAGATTATATTTATAAAAAAATATTTAAAACAACTAGGAGACAACAAGTGTAAGTCAAAATCAGGAGCTATAGTTTTCAATTCAGCTAAAATAGAAGGTATTGCTTTCTCTTAATTGCTTTGCATTTGAATTTGATTTTGGACAAAAAAAATAGTTTGATCACTTTGGTCTGCATATGGGTCATTTTGTAATTCGTATTTATAAGGATGACTATGGTAAAAAACTTTCTCAAATTTTCGGTTCATTTATTGTCATAGTCTTCTTAGTATTACCCTGCACTTTTTTTTGCATATATATAAGTTTAAGGACAGTTGCCCAATTTTATTGATTTGGGTGAATCTTCAAATCTTAGCCAGCAATTCATGGTAGTATAACCTTTTTTTTTTTTTTTTTTGCAACAAAAGGAAACAAAGTGCTGAACTTGTGAACGGAGGCGTAGCCAAGCGATGCATACGGAAAAGTAAGTTTTAGGGCAAAAAATAGTATAGTACGTAATATCAACAAAGATCCGAAGCGTAAGTTTTAGGGCAAAAATAGTATAGTACGTAATATCAACAAAGATCATGTCAATTTTTTTATTTAAGAAAAAACAACAATCAAAATGCATTTTTTTTCTCACGCCAGAATCAGAAATGAACGATGACATTGATTTAAACATTTCTTTTTAAATTTGATTATATTTTTAAACTTTGCCTAATTTATTTTTGTTTAATTTGATGTATCAGCTGAGATCTTTCAGTTCGTAATGCAATGTTTAAAATCAAGAATCGTATTTTTCCTGCTTGAAAACCTTATAAAAAAACAATAATTAAGAAAACGAGGAGGCCTTTCAATATACCTTTGCTCACCTTTGCGTATTTGGAACTCAAAGGCGTGGCTCTGAGAGTCTGAAGTCTACACTCAAGGGAGAAGCTGAGATCCACGTTTGTTCCATTGTGGATCTGGAAGGTGTATATCTACTGAACCTTTTAACCAAGGTGCTCGTTGTACAGAATTTTCTTTTCCAAATATCCACGCCTTACAAGCAATTTTTATTTGAAAAGACACGTATGGCATAAGGTCTATGCGTATTACCAGCAATTTTTATTAAAAACGCAGTTATGATACAGGTAGTAAAGCAATCGCGTTGAACATTATAAGGATTGGTTTCAAGATTTGTTTCAACTTGACGGAATTGAGCATGGCGATCCAAACTCGATTATCTGATAATTGAATGAGTAGAATAAAACAATCTACGATCTATGAGCCAGAAAAATTGCTCTCTCTGGACTGCCTGCTCTAGAATGCGTCCCATTTGTTAGGACCATAGCTGTAGAGTCTCCACAAGATAACGTGAAGTTCTTTTATGAGAATCTTTGGAAGGGCAAAATGTTAATTTTCACACTCAAATCGCACAAAACTTCCCCACTTAAACTCACAAATCTTCCGTATACATATATATAACATCACACGGTATTTTCTAAAAATTAGTGAATGAAAAGAAGAGTTTCGTCCAAGAAGAAACCACCACAGATCTGACGTGAGTGCTTTTGTTGATGTGGTACAAAATCTATGAAGTGATTTACGAGAATCCTTTGAAAGGCAAAATGGTAATTCTAAAACTCAAATCGCAACAAAAACACCCCCCAAAAGTATTTTACCATAAATCTTGTACAATCTGTGGCGGCTTATTTTAAAAGAAATATATATATATATATATATATATATATATATATATATATATATATATATATATATATATATATATATATAACACAATAGCCTCACCTGTACATTATAAATTACCTAGGAAAAAAGTGCTCAAGAATAATATTGTAACGTCTTGTAAGTGACACCTAGGAAAAAAGTGAAAAAGCTAGAGCTAAAGTACATGTCCTGTGAACACACCGGGGGGCAATGGTCTATGAAAAATATGCTTCGGGTTAAGGAGAAAAGGGAGAAATTAATGTATGAATGTCGTTCTATATTCTTCATGATGACTTATATGTACAGAACATTCTTGCATGATCCATCCATGTCAAACAGTTTTTTTCCCATGCCATATGCTCATGATCAGCCGTTCAGTAGCTGTTTGCTCTCATTCTGAACAATAAAAGCACTTTATTGGATACAGGCCTACATAATAAAGAAGTTGAAGGAGCATTCCTAAAAGTTCCCCGGCCGAAGCTACAGGACAATAATAAAACAAGGGCAACAATATTAAACATTTAAACGTCAAAATAACTCGTTCCTACACGAGCCGTCTAGGCAGATCCCATCAGCCGACGTTTCCTTTCTTGGGACAATTTATTGGCGAACCTGCAGATAACAAAAATTTACATAAGTAATCAAATGAAAGTAATCAAGAACAAAAACCATTAATTTATATACCTCACAAGTGCGTCCTTGTTGGTGCCCTCGTCCCGGGCGGATTCCAACCCGCCGGTCTCCAAGTTCACACGTGAAACTGGTTGGTTCAGCAAGGGTTCACCGGCCTTCACCAGGTTGGCAAGGTTTTCCTTGGTTGACTTGTCAACCGATGATTCATCCCAGGTCAAATGATCATGCTGTTATATATAGAATTATAGATACTCAATAGTTAGAGATTGTACCAAAAGGTGAACAATATCATGTAATTGCAGTTCCATACTTTTACTTTTAAATGAAGAAAAGAAAGCTTAAAAGTAGATCTAATAGTCGACAATTCAGTTTCACAATAAGTAATACCTGGATGCGCAAATAGTTTTTCTCTGAACCAGTTGCTTGGAAGACAACGGAGAGATGGAAATCAACCATGTCACCACTTGATTGAGTGAAAGTGTCGATCAAAGGGCTGCTCCCACCATTCAACAACCATCCCAACATTCCCCATTTTGCAGCCAATTCAGCATTGTATCTGTACTCATCTTTCGCTGAGCCTGTCCCGATGGAGATGACTAAAAATCTTCCATAGTCTGTGGGTTTAACTGCGAAAAAATCTTTATTTCGTTGCACCATTTCAGAAGAAACTTCACTCACCGCCACCAATGTCTGCGTGTTTAGATGAAAGAGAAAAGAAGGTAATGGCTAATGATGTAAATGCGAGAAACATCAACTCAGACACGCATGCGACAAACACAGGGGCGAAACACTTTTCACGTTGAAGTTTAAAGTTAGGGCTAGACACTGTACTTGGTTAAAAAAATTTAATTAACATGGTTAAGATGGCCAAGAATCAATTTCACCTTCTAATCTTTTTTTAGACGAAAAGGGTGCTTTTCATTTAATTATCTATCCAAATTGAAATGGCACTGACATAATTTATGTAATTAGTTCTTGACTGCATGAACATTAAAAAGACTTAATTTTGCTAATAACCGTTGACTTGGCGCCAATGAAAAATTTCACAATACACATTTGACTATGCTATTCGCAAAAATAATGTTTGTTGTCTGATCGAACACCTTTAAGTTTTCCTTGTTTAAATCTAGCTACATAGACGGACTCCATGTCTGAAAATGCAGCAAATAAATAAGTGAAAAATATTGAAATTTGATTTGCGGTTCAGATTCTTGATTGACAGGGATGTATATTTAAGACGGCAAATTTCAAAACCCGCATAAAATCTGATCTATCTCTTTCAGGTGTTCAGCTTTTGTTGAAAATTACGTTTTTAAATAGCATTAACCTGGTCAACCGTGTAGTGCTTACCGGATTATTCGCACAAACACCCCCGTCAATAAGGTCGAAGCTCCTAATAGTCTCTCCCTTTTCGTTCTGTGTTTTAAAATGGTGAGCAGGGAGGAAGGTAGGGGCGGCTGATGTGCTGATGCATATATCAGAGAGTAAGGCGTCTTTGCTGGGCTCCCTTTTCAACTGCGCAGAAACAGAGGCGCCAAGGACATCAATTGATCAATTCCTCCAGTATCATTTGCATGATAAGATGTATATGGCCATGAGCGTGACGATTTCTAACCTTGTAAGAGGAGAAGATGACTGGCTGAAGATATTTGATATCGAAGGTGGGAATGACCACATTGGTTAGCGTTTGGTGCAGTTTAGTGGCCCAAGCTTGTCCTTCACGAGCTTGTGCAGATATTTACCATCATATTTTGGTCCAGTCAATCCAGCTACTGGCCTGTGGATGACGCTCAATGGCCCACTGCATCACATTAAACAAAAGCAACACAAACGGGTTTAATTGGATCAACCTTGATAAAAATAATTATAAATGATGCTGCCAACTTTCCAGTTTACTGTCATGAAATAATGGTTAATTAATCTAAGGTTGCATGTAGATTTCATGACTCATGCCTATGAATAAGTTTTCTTTTCTTTTCGTTTTTGTTTGTTTTTTTCTTTTCTTTAATTTTGCAACACGAGCTTTTACTGTAACCAGCCCTTTCTAGTTGCGTGGGGCCTTCACCTTGAAGTTTATTTGTATTTGGACAGGAGATAAGCCTACCTGGACTGGGGGAAAATCTTGGGGCAGTTTTCGAGGTAAAAGGGGACGATATCTTTGGCTGCATAAAGGGGTCGGTTGTCTGCACCAGGAGCAGGAGCAGTGAGCATGGCGGTCACCAGACCACCAGTGCTAGTCCCTGCTATGACGTCGAAATAATCAGCAATTCTAGCGTTCTCTCCATCCAATTTCTGCAAATGAGAAAGAAGACAACTTTTGAGTCAGCTTGCATGTACGTACATGATATATTCTTTTTCCTCATGAATCGTGATAGATAAAAAATAAAGAGCACCATGCGTGAAATTAGTAATAAACAGTCACCTAGCTATACTTATCCATTAACAAATCTACGATGATTATGCAGTGTTTGGTAGGTTAGTAAGCAATTATTACCTGAAGTTCTGATTCAAGGAAGCTTAGGATCGCGCCTGGGATGATGCCTCTGAGGCCACCACCATCGATGCTCAGTATGGTGATGAGTTTACCATATGCTGGTGGGTGGATGGGCTGCACTGGTGCTGTTGCTGCCATTGATCCAAGAGAGAGACAGAAAGGGATTTGCTGTGGTTCTAAAACTTCAAATGAAACAGTAGTATTTGTAAAGCTAAGCAAGATTGTTCGGAGGCCCGGAGCAATTGCTTGCAGTATGGGTGAGGCTGCGAAGGCTCAATAGTTTAGTATTTATAGAGAGAGAATAAGGGAAGCGAGAGGAGAGAAAGGTAGATGGAATTCGGGATGACAAAGAACTTGGAATGACAACTTTTTCGACAGTGATCGATTAATCCGGCATGACACCACTTCTTCCCACTTGTGAGGCTTTCACACTTAGTGCACTTCCCACTCATCATCATTAGCCGCTTGACTTTCTTGAAATTCCTACGCCCGAAACTGCATGGACTCCTTTTGCGATTGAATACTTATGTTTAGAACCAGAATTTTGAAAACCGAAAAATTTTCAAAGCTTATGCAATTTTGTCTATGCATTTAAAAGTTATTTGTTACCCTCCCTTGTTATTGTTCTATGAGCTGGGGCAGATTAATAGAATAGTGTGTTACATAAAAATATGAATCTACCGAAAGATGGGACAGATATATACAAACTTGTTTCCATTGTTAAATGGTCTCTTCTTAACTACGTAATGTTGCCTCTCTTGATCGATTTGGTGCAATTTCTTCCTCCAAGCTAGCTTGATTGTTGACTTGGGGAACCTCATTCAGAAGTCTTCACACGGCTGGCCCTGGCCATTTCCACAGGAAAAGGAAATGGAGGGAGGTGACGATCCGCTTTCAATCCCCATCTTTTTTCAAAGAAGCAGATTCTTTTTCGAAAGCAGGGTCTGTTCGGAATTGATTGAAGAGTACTACTAAAAGACAAAGAAAGAACTATACACCGTATCCTTTGATTGATCCATCCTGTAACGCCTTCAAATACCCATCTGGAGCCATATATGCATATATCGTGGATTTTTTGTAAACTCATAATGTTTTGGATGTGAATATCGTTAAACACAGGGAGCTGGTTAGACCAGTAATTTTTTTAGTTCAGTGGCCGGCACCAGCCCATGTGTATCTCTGCCGCTGGTTCATGAATCCATGTTCGCTCTTCGCACTCTTGACCAGCCCCTTCCTATAAATCCAGATCTAACAGCTTCTCGTGAGGCGAATTTGCTTGTAGGTGACGAGATATGAGACCATACACAACATTATCCTCATGACGCTTCCTTCTTCTTTGGTTTCTGATGAATGTTTTTAAGATATAATTGGAGGGGAAGGTGGTTAGACCAGTAATCTCTCTCTCTCTCTCTCTCTCTCTCTCTCTCTCTCTCTCTCTCTGTGAAACTGAATATGAAAGAGCAACAGCTGTTTCTGAAACTGCTAAAAAAACGAAATGGTGATAGTCGTAGCCAAGTTTTGCAAAACCATGAAGTCATCGTCGAAATGCATGCACTTGCCAGTCGATTCTCACCACATCTCCCGAAAGGATAAGCGTCTTCATCAAACATGGATGGCTGAAGCATGACACGCTTTTTTGCCTTGGGCGCGTCTCATCACATATATAGGGCAGCGCCAATCAAAAGAATCAAAACAGATCTTTCACAGTGACCAGAAACTACACCTTACAAGGAAAATTTCCGATAAAATAGTTGCAAAGAAGAAGAATCACTTGACAAAGAAACACTAACGCCCTTCTCTCTGGTTGATCCACAGACACCAACCAAGCCCAAAAAACGACATCCCCACTTCGAAAAATCTAATCACAATTATGCAAACACGATACAACTTCTGCTCGCTCATGATACAACTTCTGCTCGCTCATGAGGTGTTAAAGCAATAATCGGTCAATCTAAATCTAGGGCATTACCCGGAAAGCCCATAGTAGAAATCGCCAAAAGTACTCAACGAAACCCAAATTTCAACCGATACCCATGAATACCAAGAATCACCAAGATAGTGAAATCGACAAAATAACATCAAGGACAACAAGATCTAGGGGACCGTAAAAACACATCCGTAGAGGAGATTGCAACAAGACACGAGGAAGAAGACAATTAGGAGTTACACGAGGGATGATGGTGGAAATAAACCTGCAGAACGCTGTTGCCGTAAGAAGCATTGCCGAAATTCTCGAGTCCAAAGTATCTCTCCCCTTCTGGAAACTGATCTCCGAGTGCCTTCTCTAGCTTCGAACCCGCTGCTCCCATGACCATGAAAGCAGCAACCAGACTCTCTCTCTCTCTCTCTCTCTCTCTCTCTGTCTCGCTAATGGAAGAGAGACGAACAAGAAAATGGTAGGCAGTTTCAGGAAAGGTGGGAATTCTTCATTGTTGATGAGAGAGAGGGAGAGAAGAGAAGAAGGGGAATGGGCGTGACTCTGATCTGCCCTTTTCATAGATTTCCGGTTGACCATGAATCGTTGGACTTTCACATACTGCTATCCCATGAATCCAATTAGTTAGCTCCCTCCTTTCAATTGATCGATTTGAAGTGCAGGAAAGGGATTTGAGATAGCACAATGGAAGCGACTCAAAGGGCGCCTAAAACAATGGTGCGACAGGGACAGGGAGGGTTACACTATTTCAGCCCTGCCGAGTGCCAAGTTGTGCGTGCGTATCTCTTCAAGAACCAGTTGTGGGGTGTCTTAGTTTCAAGAACCGAGTTGGGGAAGACATCTCAGTTTCAAGAACCGAGTTGTGAGAGCATCTCGGTTTCAAGAACCAAATTGTGGGTTGTCTCGGTTTCAAGAACCGGGTTGTTGAAGGCATCTCAGTTTCAAGAACCGAGTTGTGAGAGCATATCAGCTTCAAGAACCGGATTGTGAGGTGCATCTCAGTTTCAAGAACCGGGTTGTGGAAGGCATCTCAGTTTCAAGAACCGGATTATGAGGTGTGCCTCGGTTTGAAGAACCGGGTTGTGGAAGGCATCTCAGTTTCAAGAACTGGATTGTGAGGTGTGTCTCGATTTCAAGAACCGGGTTGTGGACGACATCTCAGTTTCAAGAACCGAGATGTGAGAGCATCTCAGTTTCTAGAACCGGATTATGAGGTGTGCCTCGGTTTCAAGAACCGGGTTGTGGAAGGCATCTCAGTTTCAAGAACCGAGTTGTAAGAGCATCTCAATTTCAAGAACCGGATTGTGAGGTGTGTCTCGGTTTCAAGAACCGAGTCGTAGGAGGCATTTTGAAAGCCCAATTGTGAGGGCATCTCCGTGGTTTTTCAATATATTATTAATCAATGATAAGTTAATGGATCAGACTAAATGTGCCGATTGATTAATTTCATTAACGAAAACCCAATTAAGACAAGTCACTTGTAGGTTCATCCCATAAATCCTTGAAAACGTAGTTACTATTAGAGGAAAATCTGATATTTTGAATCATGTGAGAAATCTAGTTTAGTTCGGATGTAGTGTTCTCATGGCGCAAAACGAGATTGTTTTAGCTTTCGTTTTATTAAACATTTTAAACTATTTTTTAATTAATTGAAAAATAAAATTTAGCTGGAATATAAGCCAATACAAGCCACTGTATTAGCCAAAAGGGCGTAAGATGGAAATTAGGGTTTTTTTTTTTATTCGATCATGTTGGTTGGATCCCTACGCTCCAATTTTACATCTAGATCTTTCCTTTTTCATTAATGGAGGTGAAAACAGATGAAATGCATATTGCATCAAAATCAACGAACATAACTCATATGCAAGAGGAGGTTATTTTGGTTAAAGCAGATATTGGAAAAAATAAATAAATGCCAATAGGAAATGAAAATGAAAATTGCATTATTAGCTCGCCTGCTAATCATGTTTGAGATGGAATTATGGTTTAACTGGGTAAGGTCAAAAGGAAATATTAGTGCAAAATTTAAATAAACATATAAATAATAGGACCGGGTTGTGGGAGGCTGGGTCATCAGTTTCAAGAACTGGGTTTTGGGGCATATTCGAAGGCGCCTCAATTTCAAGAACCGATTTGTGAGGTGCGTCTCGGTTTCAAAAACCGGATTATAAGGTGCATATCGGTTTCAAGAAAGGGGTTATGAAAACAAGTTAATGGTTTAAACTTTATGAGCCATTTAAAGGTACAAGATTTTCAACATTTTAAGCCGCTTTCCGTAGAGTTAAACATATAAGATGTATAAATTGGATTTTAAAGAAAAGAGTGTCATATAAACTTGACCTCCTTGCTAATGACCTTTCATTCGTTCTTTATTTCAAATAAAAGTTGGCGGCAATTGTAGCGCAACTGATACCTTCCATTTCCGCGAGACTGCAAGTGCGAGCGGCTTTCCATCTTCATAAATGCGGTGAGGACCTTAGGTTAGCGATTACAAGATACTCCCCCTCTCTCTCCCGCGCCTGCGCTTTTTCCCCATCTCTTTCTTTCTGGTTTCGCAAGAAAGAATCCATCCCATCGCTCTCACAACGGAGTTCTTCGGGGAAACGTCGACGAGAAGTAATCCGTCGGAGGAAAGGACAGGGAAACGTCGATGGCGAATACCATTGGGGGAGAAAACCCACAGCGATGATCGAGAGTCGACGGACCCAAAGCCTTGGCAGAGAAGGATTAGGTCTAACTTGTTCTTTTTCTTGTCTCGCGACCTCCTATTTGATTTTCTTGTGCTCAACTGCTGTCTCCCTCACCATTCTCCCTGTCTCTCTCTCTCTTTTTCTCCATGCATGGCATCCTGCAATGCATCGACGCAGTTAGCCATGGGTTATCGACATCGGATGCAAATATCGTGACACAACATTCTCCTTTGCAGATGATGCATTTGGGGCTGCTGTCATTTTTAATGGTCGTTTCAGAAGCCATCGCTCAGAGCGATGGTTTTCCGAGGGATGATTCCCTCGTTGACCCTCATTCTGACCTATACTCTCTCTCTCTCTCTCTCTTTGAGTCTGATCTCACCCTCTGCCCCTCTCTCCTGACACAGTGATTTCTATTGAGTTTTTTCGTATCTCCGTGTCATAATCTTTTTAGGGCTACTATGCCATACGAGTTGCATATGCGTTCTGCTCCAGCTCGTTTCTACATTAGTAGCCATGATTGATTTGGAAATGATGTGTCGTTGTGTGCTTGAGTACATAGATGATCAAGAGTGATGCCTTGATTGGGATCGATGCATAAAAATTCTGTTGATTTTGCAGGATGGAGAACATATATGATCAATAGTGATGCCTTGATTGGAATTGAAGTTTTAAAATTTTTACAAGCTGCCACACGTGAATATGCTCCATTAGTCGATACGGTATGGAAGGACCCTGCTCTCTCTCTCTCTCTCTAACATTCTTTCTGCAGCATTTATTTATTTCACATTTTATCCAGATAGTGGTTCCTTAGTGGATGTATCATGTGCATACTTGGATGGTTTTTGCATGTGTCCAACTTTTTCCTTCTTTTCATCAAATACATTGGTGGTGAATGTTGGACTTCCATGTAAGTAAATATTGTTAGGTTGTTTTTCTATCTTTTATAGGATCTGCCCCCATTTGTGCTGTTGTGTTGAAACTTGTTGTACTATGCTTGTAAGTATTGCATATATGATGTGTTGATTTCTACTATGAGTATGTAAGTGCTGGCGCTTTATATTTCATCAAAATTATTATTTCTGAAATTTCTAGTACCCTGATTTATTTCACGATTTGGTGGTGGATTTCAATTCAGCAATGTTGGTTTTGATTCTTTGCCACATCGGTTTTTGTGATTTCTTGATATATGCTTACAAAACTAGTAAAAAAATTTATACCTTTAATATTGTGTGTCAAGTTTTCTAATCTGTGATGAGAACAAATGTGCCTTCTGTGTGTTACCTAGAGATTTAAAATATGAGGTACATGAATACTATGCATGGACTGGTGGTGTTGATGTCTCATCTCCTCTTCTCGACCTTTATGTGTGGACTGTGCAGTTGGTTTTACTTTGTCTTGCTGATATTTCAGTTGGTTTCGTGTATTCAGAAAGTTTGCTTAAAAGCTGGCTTTTGTGGGGCTAGACTGTTTTCTCATTTTTGCTTTGGAAATTAAGTATCTTGTTAAAATTGGATTCTTTCATTTCCTGCTCAAAAAAGATTTGAATACATAGAAGGAGGTTGGGTGGGGGGGAGAGAGAGGAATGCATTAAACTATTTAGCTAGGCTAGGACAAAAACCAGACCACTTACAAATATTTTAATCAAAAGATCGATATGTTAATACGTTTATGATAGGTGGAGAGAGAGAGAGAGAGAGAAAGAGAGAGAGAGAGAGAGAGAGAGAGAGAGAGAGAGACTTCTTCTCTTCTCTTAGTGCTCTCAACCTTTTCATGAACATTTTTTATATTCATGGGTACTTCAAGTTTAATCTTCCTGTTCTTTTTTCTTTTTCCTCCTTAATCAAGAGTCAACACAACCTTCTTCTCTGCTCTTAGCGCTCTCAACCTTGTCTTTTGGGCTTGAGCAGATCATGGAAAGTTAGTATAGTCGTCCTCCTGAGCAGGAAACCAGTTCTTTTCTTTCTTTTTAAAGATTACAATGATCATAGAGAGGTTATGTTGTTAAGGTGTCACCTAGGCGCCAGTCCATGCCTGTTGCCTAAGTCCATCACTTAGGCGATGGGTGTGGTGCAGGCGCCTAGGCTGGACTAGATGCCAGCATGCTCAGTCCGTGGAAAGGTATATGCCTGTGATTTTATTGTATATACTATGTAAAATCTGTTATAATGTATACTGTATAGTATATGTACAATGTAAAATAATGTATATTTACGTATTGTATATTGATGTGTTAATGTATATATATATTAGTACAGTCTGAAGCAATTTTTAAAGTTGTTCCATCTGCAGTTGAATCTGTTATAACATATATTATATGTTATATGTACAATCTGTTGTCAACTTGTAATATATATTAAGTACTGATTTGATACGACTTTTGTTTGAATTGATTCAATTGAAATAGTCTATAAGGTCTATGATTGAAATAGTCTGCAAGCCTTGTGTGCAGTATATAATGGTTAACATAACTTTAAAATAGAAAGTCGGTTGCTTCTTTTGCCCTGTGCCGCCTAGTCCTGCCTTGGCGGTAGGCACGCCTGGGCACCTTGACAACATAGTAGAGAGGTTATGACTAAAGCCACAAGCTTTGGGGAGAAATGGTCGATCAGAATGGAATCATTTTCCAAACCATCAGAACATCAAACACCATTTTATTGCCATCAAATACCATTTCATTGCCAACTGGATGATCAGGCTGTTCATGGAGAGATTGTATCACATAGTTGCTGCCAAGAGAAAAAGGAAAAACAACTTATACAATAGCATCTAGGATGGGCCCATGGAAGCTGGAAGGATGATCTACTCTAATAATGTCCACAAGGATAGGATGGAACAATTCATCCTTGTTACAGCATCAATTGCTTTTCTCATTATTTTGATTCTACGATAGTTGATCTAGGGATTGATGAAATGCTTTTTTTTTTTCAATGTTTATACAAAAACCTCTCTCTCTCTCTCTCTCTAGTGCATAATTATCTATGGTGCTGGTTGGTTTATCTAATAAATTTTGTGCTTAACGACCACATTTTGATGTCTCTGCAGGATCACCAAGGAAATCATCAAGATGCCTGAGTTATCGGGGAAGTGGATTTTATGGTCTCTTTGAAGCAGGTCTGTCAAAAACCAAGTATGTTTGTCTCTTCTTTGTTGAAAATTTTTGTTGCTTAGATTGTTTCTTATGATCTGCTGAGCTAAACAATGTTTTGGTAGCTAATGAGTTTTCCAGGCTTGCTCTTGGCCATTTTTTAAATGCATCAAATAGTTTATACTTGTTAACACATTCTGCTAGGTGTGATTACTCATTCTTCAAATGATGGTTGGGATAGAACTTGATGTTGATTTTGTGTGCAAATCTTCTTTGTAGTGTAGGCCCATTTATGTTTCCATGGTGAAGTAGGTTGTGAAGAAACAATTGATACCAATGTTCCTTCATCTGTTAGCAGTGCCATTCACATCTGAATCTTCAAGTTGCATTTGCAAGAGTTATTTATCTAAAGGCTTTATTTGAACATGAACTCCTTGTAAGTGATGGTCATCAAGATGGTCTTGGGATAGGCGTTGTTGCTGCCCGATTCATGTCACGATTTGGATGTGCTTTTGCTGACCTGCCACTATGGGAGTTGGTGAATGAGGGTAATATCCTTCAAATTCCTTGTGATGGGTGGAGACAACTTCATTCTTATTTGGTCCCTGATGATGAACAACAACTACGTCGTGCACCACAGTTGGAAAATTTATGGTGTGATGGCAGGGCAAGATGCTGACAGTTCGTTTTAGAATTTGTTACCAGCATGGGAAAAATGTGGAGGCATTGCTTCCCAAAAGCACAAGAATGGATATAGAGGATTGGATTGATGGTGCACTTTGTTTTCTGCGTGTGGTGTGCCCAGAATTCTCCATGCCTTGCATTGTGGAGCAAGTTTTAGAACAGGTGGCTAGCCATAGATGCAAGGAGTCAGCATATGTTCGACAAAGACTAAGAAACAGACTTAATGGGATAATGTTTACCCATAAGCTGATGGAGAATTCAACTTTAACTATAGAGTAGGCTCAAGTTCGTAGGGAAAATGTGCTCTGTCCACAGTAGTCGGCTAAAGTCTTGGATGACATGGAGGAAAGTTACTTAGAGTCGAACATGGAGAAAGTTTGACTTGGAGGAGTCTCTAGAAGGAGTTAATATGGGACTAGGGTGTGTGTGTCATCCTAGGGTTTTCTTTGGTAAGGCTATGTTCGTTAGCAGGGGCAAACACCGAGATTCAAATCCGTTTCAAGATTCCAGCAGAACAGACTTTTGATCCAGATCCTAGATATTTCATATTGGATCATATCCAACATTTTAATATCCTAATCCCAAATCCAACATCCTAGACCAGATCAGATTAGACCTCTGATCTAGAACTTTTAAACGCAACATCTGAGACTGGATTAGATTAGACCTCTAATCTTGATTTTACTACGAAATTCAAAATTGAATGTTTTAGTTTCCTAATCCCAAATCCAACATCCTAGACCAGATCAGATTAGACCTCTGATCTAGAACTTTTAAACGCAACATCTGAGACTGGATTAGATTAGACCTCTAATCATGATTTTACTACGAAATTCAAAATTGAATGTTTTAGTATCGTAATCCCAAATCCAACATCCTAGACCAGATCAGATTAGACCTGTGATCCAGATCATATATATATCATATTGGATTATATTAGACCTTTGATCCATTTCATAGATTCAAATTCTGAATCCAACAATTCTGGACAAGATCAAACAAAACCTCTTATGGAACATTTTAGTATCCTAATCGCAAATCCAACATCTAAGACCTGATCAGATTAAACCTCTCATCTAGAACTTTTAAACGCAACATCTGAGACTGGATTAGATTAGACCTCTAATCTTGATTTTACTACGAAATTCAAAATTGAATGTTCTAGTATCCTAATCCCAAATCCAACATCCTAGACCAGATCAGATTAGACCTCTGATCCCGATCTTAGTCCCAAATCCATATTCAACCTTACAAAACGGATTGGATGAGACCTCTGATCCAGATCATATATATTTCATATTGGATCATATTGGACCTTTGATCCATTTCATAGATTCAAATTCTGAATCCAACAATTCTGGACAAGATCAAACAAAACCCCTTATCGAAAATTTTAGTATCCTAATCCAAATCCAACATCCTAAACCTGATCAGATTAGACCTCTGATCTAGAACTTTTAAATGCAAGATCTGAGACTGGACTAGATTAGACCTCTAATCTTGATTTTACTACGAAATTCAAAATTGAATGTTTTAGTTTCCTAATAACAAATCCAACTTCCTAGACCTGATTAGATTAGACCTCTGATCTAGAACTTTTAAACGCAACATCTGAGACTGGATTAGATTAGACCTCTAATCTAGATTTTACTGCGAAATTCAAAATTGAATGTTCTAGTATCCTAATCCCAAATCCAACATCCTAGACCAGATCAGATTAGTCCTCTGATCCCGATCCTAGTCCCAAACCCATATTCAACCTCACAAAACGGATTGGATTTTACCTCTGATCCAGATCATATATATTTCATATTGGATCATATTAGACCTTTGATCCATTTCATAGATTCAAATTTTGAATCCAGCAATTCTGGACAAGATCAAACAAATCCTCTTATCGAACATTTTAGTATCCTAATCCCAAATCCAACATCCTAGACCAGATCAGATTAGACCTCTGATCTAGAACTTTTAAACGCGACATCTGAGACTGGATTAGATTAGACCTCTAATCTTGATTTTACTACAAAATTCAAAATTGAATGTTCTAGTATCCTATTCCCAAATCCAACATCCTAGACCAGATCAGATTAGACCTCTGATCCCGATCTTAGTCCCAAGCCCATATTCAACCTTACAAAACGGATTGGATGAGACCTCTGATCCAGATCATATATATTTCATATTGGATCATCTTAGACCTTTGATCCATCTCATAGATTCAAATTCCGAATCCAACAATTCTGGACAAGATCAAACAAAACCTCTTATCGAACATTTTAGTATCCTAATCTCAAATCCAACATCCTATTCCAGATCATATTAGACCTCTGATCTAGAACTTTTAATCGCAACATCTGAGACTGGATTAGATTAGACCTCTAATCTTGATTTTACTACGAAATTCAAAATTGAATGTCCTAGTATCCTAATACCAAATCCAACATCCTAGACCAGATCACATTAGACCTTTGATCCCGATCTTAGTCCCAAACCCATATTCAACATTACAAAACGGATTGGATGAGACCTCTGATCCAGAATGTATATATATCATATTGGATTATATTAGACCTTTGATCCATTTCATAGATTCAAATTCTGAATTCAGCAATTCTTGACAAGATCAAACAAAACCCCTTATGGAACATTTTAGTATCCTAATCCCAAATCCAACATTCTAGACCTGATCAGATTAGACCTCTGATCTAGAACTTTTAAACGCAACATCTGAGACTGGATTAGATTAGACCTGTAATCTTGATTTTACCACGAAATTCAAAATTGAATGTTCTAGTGTCCTAATCCCAAACCCAACATCCTAGACCAGATCAGATTAGACCTCTGATCCCGATCTTAGTCCCAAACCCATATTCAACCTTACAAAACGGATTGGATGAGACCTCTGATCCAGATCATATATATTTCATATTGGATCATATTAGACCTTTGATCCATTTCATAGATTCAAATTTTGAATCCAACAATTCTGGACAAGATCAAACAAAACCCCTTATCCAACATTTTAGTATCCTAATCCAAAATCCAACATCCTAGACTAGATCAGATTAGACCTCTGATCTAGAACTTTTAAATGCAACATCTGAGACTTGATAGGATTAGACATCTTATCTTGATTTTACTACGAAATTCAAAATTGAATGTTCTAGTATCCTAATCCCAAATCCAACATCCTAGACCTGATCAGATTAGACCTCTGATCTAGAACTTTTAAACACAACATCTCAGACTAGATTAGGTTATACCTCTAATCTTGATTTTACTACGAAATTCAAAATTGAATGTTCTAGTTTCCTAATCCCAAATCCAACATCCTAGACCAGATCAGATTAGACCTCTGATCCCGATCTTTGTCCCAAACCCATATTCAACCTTACAAAACGGATTGGATGAGACCTCTGATCCAGATCATATATATTTCATATTGGATCATATTAGACCTTTGATCCATTTCATAGATTCAAATTCTGAATCTAACAATTCTGGACAAGATCAAACAATACCCCTTATCGAACATTTTATCCAACATCCTAGACCGGATCAGATTAGACCTCTGATCTAGAACTTTTAAACGCAACATCTGAGACTGGATTAGATTGGACCTCTAATCTTGATTTTACTACAAAATTCAAAATTGAATGTTCTAGTATCCTAATCTCAAACCCAACATCCTAGACCAGATCAGATTAGGCCTCTGATCCAGATCTTTGTCCCAAACCCATATTCAACCTTACAAAATGGATTGGATGAGACCTCTGATCCAGATCATATTAGACCTTTGTTCCATTTCATAGGGTCATCCTTATCGAACATTTTAGTATCCTAATCCCAAATCCAACATCCTAGACCTGATCAGATTAGACCTCTGATCTAGAACTTTTAAACGCAACATCTGAGACTGGATTAGATTAGACCTCTAATCTTGATTTTACTACGAAATTCAAAATTGAATGTTCTAGTATCCTAATCCCAAATCCAACATCCTAGACCAGATCAGATTAGACCTCTGATCCCGATCTTAGTCCCAAACCCATATTCAACCTTACAAAACAGATTGGATGAGACCTCTGATCCAGATCTTATATATTTCATATTGGATCATATTATACCTTCGATCCATTTCATAGATTCAAATTTTGAAACCAACAATTCTGGACAAGATCAAACAAAACCCCTTATCGAACATTTTAGTATCATAATCCCAAATCCAACATCCTAGACCAACTCAGATTAGACCTCTGATATAGAACTTATAAACGCAACATCTCTGACTGGATTAGGTAAGACCTCTAATCTTGATTTTACTACGAAATTCAAAATTGAATGTTCTAGAATCCTAATCCCAAATCCAACATCCTAGACTCGATCAGATTAGACCTCTGATCTAGAACTTTTAAACGCAACATCTGAGACTGGATTAGACAAGACCTCTAATCTTGATTTTACTACGAAATTCAAAATTGAATGTTCTAGTATCCTAATCCCAAATCCAACATCCAAGACCAGATCAGATTAGACCTCTGATCTAGATATTTTAAACGCAACATCTGAGACTGGATTAGATTAGACCTCTAATCTTGATTTTACTACGAAATTCAAAATTGAATGTTCTAGTATCCTAATCCCAAATCCAACATCCTAGACTCGATCAGATTAGACCTCTGATCTAGAACTTTTAAACGCAACATCTGGGCCTGGATTAGATAAGACCTCTAATCTTGATTTTACTACGAAATTCAAAATTGAATGTTCTAGTATCCTAATCCCAAATCCAACATCCTAGACTGGATCAGATTAGACCTCTGATCTAGAACTTTTGAACGCAACATCTGAGATTGGATTAGATTGGACTTCTAATCTTAATTTTACTACGAAATTCAAAATTGAATGTTCTAGTATCCTAATCCCAAATCCAACATCCTAGACCAGATCAGATTAGACCTCTGATCTAGAACTTTTAAACTTAACACCTGAGACTGGATTAGATTAGACCTCTAATCTTGATTTTACTACGAAATTCAAAATTGAATGTTCTATTATCCTATTCCCAAATCCAACATCCTAGACCAGATCAGATTAGACCTCTGATCTAGAACTTATAAACGCAACATCTGAAACTAGATTAGATAAGACCTCTAATCTTGATTTTACTACGAAATTCAAAATTGAATGTTCTAGTATCCTATTCCCAAATCCAACATCCTAGACCAGATCAGATTAGACCTCTGATCTAGAACTTATAAACGCAACATCTGAGAGTGGATTAGATTAGACCTCTAATCTTGATTTTACTACAAAATTCAAAATTGAATGTTCTAATATCCTATTCCCAAATCCAACATCCTAGACCAGATCAGATTAGACCTTTGATCTAGAACTTATAAACGCAACATCTGAGACTAGATTAGATAAGACCTCTAATCTTGATTTTACTACGAAATTCAATATTGAATGTTCTAGTATCCTAATCCCAAATCCAACATCCTATACCAGATCAGATTAGACCTCTGATCTATAACTTTTAAACGCAACATCTGAGAGTGGATTAGATTAGACCTCTAATCTTGATTTTACTACAAAATTCAAAATTGAATGTTCTAGTATCCTATTCCCAAATCCAACATCCTAGACCAGATCAGATTAGACCTCTGATCTAGAACTTATAAACGCAACATCTTTGACTAGATTAGATAAGACCTCTAATCTTGATTTTACTACGAAATTCAAAATTGAATGTTCTAGTATCCTAATCCCAAATCCAACATCCTAGACTCGATCAGATTAGACCTCTGATCTAGAACTTTTAAACGCATCATCTGAGACTGGATTAGATTAGACCTCTAGTGTTAATTTTACTACGAAATTCAAAATAGAATGTTCTAGTATCCTAATCCCAAACCCAACATCCTAGACCAGATCATATTAGACCTCTGATCTAGAACTTTTAAACGCAACATCTGAGACTGGATTAGANTCAGATTAGACCTCTGATCTAGAACTTTTAAACGCATCATCTGAGACTGGATTAGATTAGACCTCTAGTGTTAATTTTACTACGAAATTCAAAATAGAATGTTCTAGTATCCTAATCCCAAACCCAACATCCTAGACCAGATCATATTAGACCTCTGATCTAGAACTTTTAAACGCAACATCTGAGACTGGATTAGATAAGACCTCTAATCTTGATTTTACTACGAAATTCAAAATTGAATGTTCTAGTATCCTAATCCCAAATCCAACATCCTAGACCGGATCAGATTAGACCTCTGATCTAGAACTTTTGAACGCAACATCTGAGATTGGATTAGATTGGACTTCTAATCTTAATTTTACTACGAAATTCAAAATTGAATGTTCTAGTATCCTAATCCCAAATCCAACATCCTAGACCAGATCAGATTAGACCTCTGATCTAGAACTTTTAAACGCAACATCTGGGCCTGGATTAGATAAGACCTCTAATCTTGATTTTACTACGAAATTCAAAATTGAATGTTCTAGTATCCTAATCCCAAATCCAACATCCTAGACCGGATCAGATTAGACCTCTGATCTAGAACTTTTGAACGCAACATCTGAGATTGGATTAGATTGGACTTCTAATCTTAATTTTACTACGAAATTCAAAAATTGAATGTTCTAGTATCCTAATCCCAAATCCAACATCCTAGACCAGATCAGATTAGACCTCTGATCTAGAACTTTTAAACGCAACACCTGAGACTGGATTAGATTAGACCTCTAATCTTGATTTTACTACGAAATTCAAAATTGAATGTTCTATTATCCTATTCCCAAATCCAACATCCTAGACCAGATCAGATTAGACCTCTGATCTAGAACTTATAAACGCAACATCTGAAACTAGATTAGATAAGACCTCTAATCTTGATTTTACTACGAAATTCAAAATTGAATGTTCTAGTATCCTATTCCCAAATCCAACATCCTAGACCATATCAGATTAGACCTCTGATCTAGAACTTATAAACGCAACATCTGAGAGTGGATTAGTTTAGACCTCTAATCTTGATTTTACTACAAAATTCAAAATTGAATGTTCTAATATCCTATTCCCAAATCCGACATCCTAGACCAGATCAGATTAGACCTTTGATCTAGAACTTATAAACGCAACATCTGAGACTAGATTAGATAAGTCCTCTAATCTTGATTTTACTACGAAATTCAATATTGAATGTTCTAGTATCCTAATCCCAAATCCAACATCCTATACCAGATCAGATTAGACCTCTGATCTATAACTTTTAAACGCAACATCTGAGAGTGGATTAGATTAGACCTCTAATCTTGATTTTACTAGAAAATTCAAAATTGAATGTTCTAGTATCCTATTCCCAAATCCAACATCCTAGACCAGATCAGATTAGACCTCTGATCTAGAACTTATAAACGCAACATCTTTGACTAGATTAGATAAGACCTCTAATCTTGATTTTACTACGAAATTCAATATTGAATGTTCTAGTATCCTAATCCCAAATCCAACATCCTATACCAGATCAGATTAGACCTCTGATCTATAACTTTTAAACGCAACATCTGAGACTGGATTATATTAGACCTCTAATCTTAATTTTACTACGAAATTCAAAATTGAATGTTCTGGTATCCTAATCCCAAATCCAACATCCTAGACCAGATCATATTAGACCTCTGATCTAGAACTTTTAAACGCAACATCTGAGACTGGATTAGATTAGACCTCTAATCTTGATCTTACTACAAAATTCAAAATTGAATGTTTTAGTATCCTAATCTCAAATCCAATATCCTAGACCAGATCAGATTAGACCTCTGATCTAGAACTTATAAACGCAACATCTGAGACTGGATTAGATAAGACCTCTAATCTTGATTTTACTACGAAATTTAAAATTGAATGTTCTAGTATCCTAATCCCAAATCCAACATCCTAGACCAGATCAGTTTAGACCTCTGATCTCGCTATTTTAAGCGCAACATCTGAGACTGGATTAGATTAGACCTCTAATCTTGATTTTACTACGAAATTCAAAATTGAATGTTCTAGTATCCTAATCCCAAATCCAACATCCTAGACTCGATCAGATTAGACCTCTGATCTAGAACTTTTAAACACAACATATGAGACTGGATTAGATAAGACCTGTAATCTTGATTTTACTACGAAATTCAAAATTGAATGTTCTAGTATCCTAATCTCAAATCCAGCATCCTAGACAGGATTAGATTAGACCTCTAATTTTGAATTTAATACGAAATTCAAAATTGAATGTTCTAGTATCCTAATCCCAAATGCAACATCCTAGACCAGGATGGCGATCTTAGTCCCAAACCCATATTCAACCTTACAAAACGGATTGGATGAGACCTCTGATCCACATCATATATATTTCATATTGGATCGTATTAGACCTTTGATCCATTTCATAGATTCAAATTCTGAATCCAACAATTCTTGACAAGATCAAACAAAACCCCTTATCGAACATTTTAGTATCCTAATCCCAAATCCAACATCCTATACCAGATCAGATTAGACCTCTGATCTAGAACTTTTAAACGCATCATCTGAGACTGGATTAGATTAGACCTCTAGTGTTAATTTTACTACGAAATTCAAAATAGAATGTTCTAGTATCCTAATCCCAAACCCAACATCCTAGACCAGATCATATTAGACCTCTGATCTAGAACTTTTAAACGCAACATCTGAGACTGGATTAGA
>JAANDH010001512.1:0-26304 GCA_011799765.1 Nymphaea thermarum
GTTGGATCCAAGTGGGTGTATACTATCAAGTACAAACCAGATGGGAGTGTTGAGAGATATAAAGCTCGTCTTGTGGCCAAGGGATTCAGTCAAAAATATGGGATTGATTACTTGGAAACCTTTGCTCCTGTAGCAAAAATGAAGACTGTGAGAGTGATTATGTCCCTTGCTGTGATGAAGGAGTGGAAGATGTATCAACAAGATGTCAAGAATGCATTCCTTAATGGTGACCTAAGACAATTTCTTTTCTCTACTGAAACTATAGGTGAAGGAAATGAAGTCCGATTTGCTCGGATTGTCATGTCCATTCAGTTGGCAAAATACCAGCCAAAGAAAAAGCTACTAAGATCTCCCTGTCGTAAAAATAATTAATTCTAAGGAAATTTTACCAACGGTGCCCAACATTTCATAGGTTTCGAAGCACGCGCCTATCTTAAGAGATTTCACTGGAGTGGCTAATGTTGGTGGCAATGGTGCCGTAGCATGAAGCCGACAACTGTATTCAGGTGATTAACTAGGTGATAAAATAGTGGATTTACCTTTTATCCTCCTGAGCCCTCAGCCAACGGTTCATTACCCTCTTCTATCTCATTCGCCCCTTACATTTGTGGTTTTTCTCAGACATAGCATCTTTTTACCATGCCCTGAAGAAGACGCCCGCCTCTCAATGGAGCTTTGCCTCTCTCTCTCTCTCTCTCTCTCTCTCTCTCTCTCTCTCTCGCTCGCTATGCGTTGAATGCTTTCTCGTTCCTCCCCCCTTCCTTCTCTCTCTCTTTTGCCCATTCTCTGGTTCCGTAACAATGGCGGTGGATGGGTGAATGTAGAGATTTAGAGGATGGAGGAGCGAAGTATTTGAACCCAAAGGACTGCCTGCTCTTTCCTTTCCCATTCTTTCCTCTCCCCTTTGTCCATTCTCTGTTTCCGTAACAATGGTGGTTGATAGGTGAATGATGAAGGAAGCATTTGAACGGGGAAGGAGAGAGAGAGAGAGAGAGAAGGCGGTTGTCGGTGAAGTGAGCAGTTGAGTAGGCAACGATGCAGTGGGAATGTAAAGGAGATGGGCTAATCGTATCTGTCCAAGACGGGAAAAGTAAATGGGAAGGTTGTAATCGTGATTTTTCATGCAATTTAAAAGCATTTATTTTGTTATTCGTATGGGTGCGCATCGGGCCCGGGCCCGGCCCCGGCCCGAAATTGACCCGGCCCCATTCAATTTTAATAAAACATATTAAATTTAATATAATCATTCAAGTTAAGCCTGAACACGAGCCTAGTCGAACTCCACTCAACGTCTGAAATACTCCGGTCAAACTTATTCAAGTTCTTTGGTTCAAGAGCGGTTTTTTATTTTCAATCTTTGGTTAAAATTTGCTAAGAACTTTATAGAGTTGACATATATTAAAATAATAATTGAAACCGAATGAGAGAAAAGGAAGGTTAAAAAAAAAGAGAATGAAATGAAATAGAGAGGCAGTTGTTAGATAGTACATTGTTAAATGAGAGAGTGTGTGTGTGATATTAATGGTGAGAAAAGATGAGACGAAGAATTGAAGAATTAAACCAAAAAGAGGGAATGTGTGTTTATATCTAACTAATAATCAAGAGAGAGATGGCTAGTCAAATTAGAGACAGAGCCGACAAAATAGGAATTTATAATAAAATTTGGGGACAAGAAGTTTTCTAGATACAAGAACAAACCCTCAAAAACAGAAATAAAAAGATGAAATATACATGACAACCGCTTAGTAAAACAAAATAAGAAGGGTGGAGAGAGAGTGGATAGAGGAGCGACACAGTCACTCAGCCGTAGATAGAGGAGGGCGACATAGCCAAATAGCAAAATGGACATCTCCATGCACAAGATGAGCCATAGAATCTGGCAATAAGAAAGTGCTCCTGAAGACCCTATTGTTGCACTCCTTCCAAATGTACCACCAAGAGGAAATGAGCCACAACATCCAGACACAACCACAGGAAACAGACAGGTGGGGAGAAGGACAAAAGAGAAAAAAAAAACAAATGGAAAGTGGGTCTGGAAAGCTACTAACAAGAAAATGTCATGCAGAGGCAATGACAATAAATAAGAAATGACAAGAAGTAAAAAGGTAAACCCGAGACTCAACCGTGGCGAGACAGAGAGGACAATAGTTAGCTAAAGCAATGGCACGAGGAAAAGAGTCAGCAAGAGTGTTGTAAGTGGTTAAAAGTATTGATGTGACCAGCAAGAAAAAACCAGACAAAAGCAATGACACGAGGACTAAAGGGACCGGGCTGAGAGCAACGCAACAGAAGAACCAAAGGAGGACAGGTACCAAGAAGAAAAAGTGAATATACGGAAAGGTGAAAGAAGTCAGGATTGGGGTGCGAACGATAGAAGGTCAGCAAGGCAGAGGAAAAAGGAAAGGGCAAAAAGCAGGTCACTAAAAATGAGAGGAAGAGGTGTGAGAGATGAAACTATTCCAAACACTAGGGGATGGCAGTCAAATTTAGAACAAATGAACAGGGTGATGGGAGAATGCTTGGTGGCGCGAGCACAGAGAAGACTCACATGTCTGACTAAGGTTGGTAACCCCAACACCCCCAAGAAGACGCGGAAGGGCAACCATATCGCAATGAGCAATGCAATCTGAAGGCCGTTCACCATCCCAAATAAATTTACGAATGATCTTACCAAATCTACTCATAACAGCCGCAAGAGGTCGAAAGAACACCAGAGTATGGAGAGGGACAGACGTAAAACAATGTTTAGCAAGAGTAATACGATTTGGGAGAGAAAACAACTTTCCTTGCCAACACTGAAGGTGGTCCACAAACTTTTGGTCTATTTCATTCCAAAATGAGAGTGCAAGAGGCGACAACGTAATGTGAAGACCCAAGTAGTTTATGGGCAGGCCAGCAGCTATACATTCAAAGCAACCTTCAGCAAAAAGTACTGTGGCCAGGTCCGCGTGAATAAGAGAAATGTGACATTTAGAGGAATTAATAGAATGACCCGAGATGAGCTCAAAAACTCGAAGGATGAGCCAAGTTCTCACAATTTTTTGGTGGGAAGCAGTGCTAAATAGGAGAAAGTCGTCAGCATATCGAAGGGTGGAGAAGACATGTAAGTGGGGAAGTGAATGTGGTGTGAGGAAGCCAACGACTGCAGCATGATGAAATAAAGCAGAAAAACACTCAGCAACTAAGTTGAAATGCAAAGACAATAACGGGCAATCCTAACGGAGGCCGCGACCGAAACAGAAGAAATCACCACACATCTCATTGAAGAAGACCGCAAGCTGGGCCCCAATGACAAGCGAAAGGATCCACTGCCGAAATGACGGACCAAAAGCAAGGCGAGTGAGGAGGTCAGAAAGGAGCTCCCAACTAATCGAATCAAAGGCTTTAGAGATGTCCAACTTAAGGATAAAGGAAGAAAGACACAAACAATATAGGGAGTGAACAACTTTATTGGCCAGGACAACAACGTCCTGCAAACGTCGACCCTTAATTAATGCAACCTGAAAGAGGTTCATGAAAAAAAAACATAACAGGCACAAACTACAAGGAAAGTAACTTAGCAATAATCTTGTAAGGTGTGCTTAAGATGGGGATCAGGCGAAAGTGGCTGACATCTGTACAGTTAAGACGCTTAGGTACCAAGACGCAGGTGGCTTGATTCAATTCTTTAAGAAAGACGGAGTTGGAGGTAAATTCATCACAAAACGTAAACACATCAGCACTACAAGCCTCCCAAAAGGTAAGAAAAAATTCAATAGGGAAACCATCAATACCTGGCGCACCTCATACTAGCTCTACCCCGAAGAAGGGAAATGAGCAGTGGAGCATGATCAGATAAGTGCCTCGGTCCTAGAACCAAGGAAGAAAGAAGGAAAAATAGAAAACAACTCAAACAAGAGGAAGAGACGGTCCAACCTATGAAGAGTAGGAGGATTCCTATTATTGGACCAAATAAACTTACCATTATTTAAATGCACATATAAAAGGCCGAACACTTTAACGAATGAGCGAAAAGCAAATATAGACAGACCAGAAGTGATAGGGGAGGATGAGTCAACAGGACTAAACAAACAATTGAAGTCCCCTGCCAAAAGCCATGGCGAAGAAACAAGCTGATGAGTAGGATGTAGCTCAGCCCATAGCTGGTCACGCAAGGCCCCAATGTAAGGGCCATAGATCGCAGTAACTACGATCGGGCCATTAGGCCAGTGACCATTGAAAATTGCTGAGATAGAGTATTTACTAACATGCACAACAACCCCCATAAGAGGCGGAGACCAGGCCAACAGGATGCCGCCAGCAACACCATTAGCCGGAAGGAACCCAAAGGACGGTTAACGCAACAAGGTACAAACACAGGCATGAGAGATCACTAACAGCTTGGTTTCAATTACGATAAGCAATGAAGGTCCATGTTGACGGACCCAAGAAAAGAGATATCTACTTCGATAACGGGTACTCAGGCCCTGCACATTCCAACACGCAATCCTCATGGGGAAACCATGTGAAGTGACATACGTTTGGCCATTCTAGCAACACCAAGAGGGAGGATGGAGGCCGCGGAAGTCCCGGTCCTACGCAATTCTCGCCGCAACCATGTAAGGCTGGAGTGGGAGGCCGGTACAACAACGACAACAAAAGAAGAACACATGAAATCAAGTTGCTCCTGTGGAAGTGAGACCCTAAGAGAGACAAGCGTATCCAAAAGGGAGATGCCTAGCTCAACATCTGACATGAGAGAAACATGTGGCAATGCAACTGCCAATGAAGACAAAAGAAAATCAGAGCAGATGGTAAAAGGAGGTGGTCCTGGATGGTAGAGAGGGCAAAGGGTGGCCAGTAACAAGGGTAAAGAGCAAGGAACAAGTAACATAGGGAGATGGGCTGACTGGGGGTGACGAAAAAAGTGAGCAACAACAGCAACTTCAAGTGGGTGACCCCTTGCTGACAGGCGGGCAGCCGACTGTGATGGTGCAAAGGACCAGCTGTCGCCAAGATCAGACAGAGCAGCAAGCAGCACTAGGTCGGGGCATCCCGAGGTGGACAAGCGTGAACCCCCAGCTCGCAAAGAAGAAAAAAGAAGGGGCAAGTAAGGTACCTCGGTGGAGCACGACAAAGAGCAGGCAGGACACCACCGAGAAGGCTAAGGCCGGCTTCAACGGTGAGGGAAGCAAAGGTGGGAGCTCGGCAAGTGAAAAGAACTGGTGTGGCAATCCACCTGAGCTGAAGACCCACGGTACCTCTACCGAGAAAGGCGGACCCGTGCGCCAGAAAAAGTAGGCTCAGGCCAATGAAGTCTGATAGAGCCAAAGAAATAAAGCTAGCATCCGAAGTAGGCGACTGAGGAGCAGCTGACAAAGGAACCTGAACCCACAAGGAGGAAACGATTGCCGCAATGTCGTCGATCGAAAAGTCGTCATTCATTTTGACAAGCAGAAAAACGACAACGAGAGCACGTGGCGCCCAGATAGTCATTCAAGGTAGTATACCTCTGACACTACCATTGGCCTCATCTAACGCAGATAGAAGCGACAGACCGAAGAAGGTGACGAAGCATGGAAGCACGACGGGAACAGGGGACACACCAAGGTGAGGGAGCCGGCCTACCAACAGAGACCACATTGGGTAGCCTCGACCGCAAGGAATAGTCACCCATCTGCAAAAGGAGAAACATACAACGCGCGGGAGGAAGGAATGCCTGGAGGAGGCCACGAGTGTCTTGCAATTGAAACGAGTCGACGAAAACACAATTGAAGATGGTAGACTGCCAACTGAATGACAACACCATAGCCTGACGGACCCCCTCAGGCGAGCAAAGAAAACTGATTGCAGCACGACAAACCAAGCTATTAAGGGGGATGGGGTTACCCAGCCTGATACTATAAGGACTGGGACCACCAACCCAAGCCCCTTGTGGTGGTCGCAAAGGCAGAGGAGGAGGGAGGGTCGCCATGACACCAACCCCATGCAAGAACAAAGTGGCTGGTCAAAACCAACGAAGCCAAGCACATGTGTGTGTCCACCCACTACCATGGGCAGCTGCGTTCGGACCCGCTCAAAGCCTAAGCTGAGCACGGCCTCGCAGCTGGTGAGACACAACTTAGCGAAACGTGAGAGAAAGGCACCGAATGAGGACCGGTCAGCTAAAAAAACGCTCCAAAGGATGGTGTGGAGAGCAGAAGCTGTAATAGACATTTCATCAAACAGTTAACGCACTGCTTCAAGGTGAAGGGGAACGGGTTAATTCCGTCAATCATGCTCCACGACGAAGAGGCTGCGACCCCTACATTGGCGCAACCAGAAGCTGTTGGTGGAAAACACATAGCTTTTCATTGATGAAGAAGACAATGAGAGAAACAATCACTTCGCAGAACATGGAGATCACCCGCCTTCTAACCAGTCCCTAAAATCAAATGCTACCAAGGTCGTCTGTTCACCCACAAAGTTGTAGCAACAAGGAAGCAACGATCGAACCAGAAGGACATTGCAACTGGTCGGGGTCGGCCGTCGTGGGGAAGGCTGGAAGCGATCGCCGGTGGGCACCTTCTGCGACACCTGAGCTCCATGTGGGAGAGAGGAGGCTCCAGTTGGGAGGTGAGCAGATGCGAGGATAGAGGGCCCAGGGAGAGAGAGGGACTGGATGGCTGAAAGTGGTCGCCGGCCACTGTGGGTACCGTCGTTGATGCCTGAGCTCCATGCTGCCTCCAGCACTTCACCGATAGGACCGAGAGAGAGAGAGAGAGAGAGATAAATGTGTGAAAGTGAAAGGAAGAGAGAGAAACCATGTAAATAATGGAGAGAAAAAGAGATGAGAAATTAAATACCAATAGCTGTCCTTAATTTTTCCGAGCTTTTTCTTTGATGCACAAGCTTAATTGAGTTTCAGGAATAAAAATTTGTGGTGTTCAAACAAATGAGTTCATACAAAACATTGAACTCAACTTGTTTATGAGATGAGTCAGCTCGAACAAGCGTGAGACCAGTTTTACGACCTGTTTGGTTGGAGGGAAATGGAGGGATTGAGCAATCCCTCCTTTGTTTGGTTGGCTAATTAAAAATGAGGGAAAAGAAGGGAAAGAGACAAAATGTGTTTGTCTGCGAGGAGAGGAAAAGGAAAGAGAGAGAAAGGAAAGGATAGATTAGTGTAAATCCAATCCCTCCAAAATTGGAGGGATTGAGAGGGAAAGGAAAGGAATGGAAGATGGAAAGTTTTTTTTGCCCACAATACCCATGAGGACCCACGTCTAGAAGAAGAAATGAAAGAAGATTTCAGTCTTTCCTTTCACAAGCTTTTTAATCACCTATTTTCTTTCATTTCCATCCAAACATACTTTTTAATCACCTCTTTCCTTTCCTTTCGATTCCATTCATTTCCATTTCCTTTCCTTCCCTTCCTTTTCTTTTTCTTCCCTTTCCCTCCCTTCCTTTCCCTCTAACCAAAGAGGGAGTTACCGAGTTGAATTTGAGCTACTCGACTCATTGTTCAGGCCAAATTCAAACGTATCTAAGATGGTGTTTTGGAAACAAAACCATTTTTTATCTCCAAAAATTTGTTTTGGGTGTCATCCAAATGCTTTCTTACACGTTAAATGAATCCAGCACATTTTTTATTTTCAGTGCAACAGAATCGGATCTAAAGCTATAAATGAATTTATCTTTCACTTTTTTTTTTTGGTTCATATCCACTTACTCAACTTTATCGGCTTTTTACAATTTAGATTTTTGTAAAATGTAAGTTATAGATGCGTTAAGTTTGGATTTGTTTCTGTAAATCAGAATATCCTTCATATCTCATTTTTGGTTAATTTTGGTTAATTCAATATTTTCAGCATATATTTAGATTTACGTCATACTTGTGTTATTTTCAAAAATTTTATTTCTTGACAACATTATTAAGTTGCTCCGAAACTCTAAGAAGCAACTCATCCACAAACAAGAAAAAAAAAACATAGAAAGCTATTTATTGTAATATCAGGTATTAAAAATAATTTAGATTGTCACTTTTATTTCAGTTTATTTTTCACCATTAAAAAGTAGATTTGAAATTTGTTGTTATACTACATCGTGCGGCATATCTGAATTTACTTTGGCAGTAAGAAACATCCAATGTATTTATTATGGTACAATTTTCTTGTGATAATTTGCAGTAGATAATTATATCTGAATAGAGATGCTTATTAATGGTGAGCCCAAAACTAAGATGTAAAATTCGGACGATCATTTTAAGGTAGTTTCAAGTGTAGTCTATATTTGTTTATTTAATAATATTTCACTGTAATAACTTACATAGGACTCATGTTTCTAATTTTTTTAATGTAACCCTTAGTTTTGTTTACAAAACTTCCAAGTGTGGCCTACCTTCATCGTCGTGCTTAAAATATAGGCTGTCAGGAATATATAATAGCTTGCCTTCCGAAAACCAATATGCTGGAGAGGATATATTTGAAAAGGCCAAAACCTCTTCCCATTGCACTAGTCCAAGGTCTAGGGCTGCGCAGCCTCTTTCTATTTTACACTGGTCCTAGGTCTAGGGATGCTTTAAGACCTGAATAGAGAGCCGGACACCCGTTCACTATAATGTAGTGCCCACAAAAATTGAACTATAACCACACTTTCACCGACTTGCCAACTAAACCAATTATGCTACAGCCCCCAAAACAAAAACCAACCTGCTGGAGTATTTTTTTTCTGTCAAGAATAAGGCTGCGCAATGGCCAGGCTCGGGCCGCCCCAACACCTGAAACTCTGGCCTAGCCCGACCACTCAAACTAGAGCTTGAACTTGGTCTGATTAAATAAAAAATATATTTTTAATATAAAATAATATATAAATATAATTAATCATAACAAAATATTATATATATATATATATATATATATATATATATATATATATATATATATATATATATATATATATATATATTATCAGGCCCACCCAGGCTTATCGGCCCAACTGGGCTGGCCCGGTGCCCTTTTTTCTAGACCCACGCCCAGGCTCGAGTCGGGCCGGTATCGGGTACCTGCCAGTGGCCCAGCCGGCTGCCCAGCCTTAGTTAACATGGATAATTGTGATGCTGATGGTGAAGGAACTGAGGCAGCGAAAGGGACTGTGCAGAGATGATGATGCTATCATGCTGTCAACCTGACTAAGGAGAACCTCAATTAACTGAGGTGGGAGGAAAATAATCACTAACGACAAGGTTGGAACAGACCTAGTGGCCGAGCCACACATGGTTGCTTACACCAGCCCCTCAGTGGTTCTTTATTTTCATATTGACACACATACATATATATATATATATATATAATGGGTGCACCTGAGACATGAAATCTGTAAATGAGCGTCCCTCCAAACATTTATTTTAGATCTGCCACTAGGGAGACGTCTAAGTTGTATGCTTGAGGAAACGTGCTGGTTTTTGTAGGAATGGCCTGAAATGACAGCAGACACAGAGTGGATTCGGTTCGTTAACTTCTGTCCAATGGCTAATGCAGGGAAGTTTTTGTGCAGGTATGGGTTTTTGGATGGAGGGACTGCTACTTTCTACCCCCATCTTATTTCATGGAATTTGATTACCTATTTTCTATCACTTATTTCGTTTCGTTTATTCTTTTCACAATCATCATCACCATCTTAAGATTTGTAAATCTTACATATGTAAAAAGAGAGAGGAACGATCTAAAAGCTCACCAGCCCAGGCATATAAAACAAGGGACCACCGAAATCACCAGGCCAATGGCCATCATGTGCTTGTATACTTGAATAGAATTTAACAGCCCTTCTCAACGTCACAGTCACTGCCTCCACTGAAGGGATTTCATTCTCCCCTATGCTCACAGGTGGAAGCATCGACAAGTCACAGGGATTTTCTTTTGCAAACTGCATTTTAAAAATTACGAGGCATTAGTGAAGGTTTGTAAGAAAACAACAACATTATCACCCAGTTGATAAACAATCAACCATTAGAAATCCAATTGCACCAATATTTTTCTAAAAATTAAAGAAAAATGGCGCACAAAATTCAATTAGTTTTTTTTTTTTTCAACATAAACTCTGCCAATCTATCCTACGAATAGAATAGAGAGGAAAATGTTCATGAAGTGCATGAATGGGACATTATATATTAAGTTTGAAAATAAGTCGGTGAATGCATTATTGGTCTGCACAACTCCTTCAATGTTGAAAGCCTCATAAAAACAATCTCTTTACATGTGGATTATTAGGGCCTATGACCACTAAAAAATGATTTTTTACTGAAATGTGGTAAACGCCACTAAGAGAAGGACATAACGTCGGAAAAGGTATTACTGACAATTGTAGACAAATGTCCTTAGAAGTGATGTCACTAAAGGCATTATTGACATTTGACATCAAATGTCAGTGTTCTCCATCTTTACTGACGTTTGGTACCATGATAAGAAAATCGAAGCTACTCAAATGTAAGATCTTATACTAATGTATTAATGACCATTAACATGAGTAAAACTACATAGTTTCCAAGTAGTAGGTATAAGCCCTTCACCTAGTTGTTTCTAAGACTAAATGACACACAATGGAACATAATACAATACCATATACTTGTTGGGTGAGTAGGAGTATTTAATGCTTTAATTTGCATATCAATGCCCTTCTTTTTTAACACAAAAGTTCACACCTTCAGGATTTAAAACGGATACTGTCTGCCTATATATCAGCCTCTAACCCATCCATTGCACCGATCCTTGGGTTACTACACCACACACTTGACTGCTTGATGGACAAAGTACAAGTTATGATGTTCTCTCAAGGGGAGGCATCTCTAAATGCATGTAATCTTAGTTATAATCAGAAAAGACACACACACACATATATATATACCCCAAAAAAATGAAAGCATTGAATAAGCAAAACTAGTTGCAAAATTAATGGTTCCTCAAAGTGAGAGACTAGAGTATAGGCTATTTTGAAACCTTTGCTCCAATTGCTAAAAGGAATGCATTCAACATTACGTCTATCGTTTGCAACCTTGGCAAGAAACTTTATCGATTTGTTGTTAAACTTAAATGCTTTTTTTGCTGTGAAAATAAACAGAACGTTAATATACCTGCGCACCCTCCTCCAAGTTCACCGTCACGCATGAAGGCAATCCTAAGGTGAGCATGCCAATTCTTATAGACCAAATTATAGAGCTAACTCAATCTCCTAAACTATATTATAGAGTTAAACAATGTCCTCCGCCTGGATAATATTCTGAATTAAGTTGAGTAATCCAACAAAATAATTTTCAAATCATTTTTATCACCCGAGCTACTTTTAATAACATGAATTATTTCTTTCAACAATAACGTGTTACGATACCCTTAAATTTTTGTAGGGAGTACAAGTATGAACAATACAGCAGTACACACACACACACACACACACACACACACACACATATATATATATATATATATACAAACACACTCACACGCATAAAATAATAAAAAAATTAAAAATGAAAGCAACATTTAACTAAACAAGTGATATAAATTAAAACAATATATGAAAGAACAACCACATTAAAAACAAAATGGAAATTGAGGTAGAAAAAATTAAAGCAAGTACAATTAAGTAGTTTGGACCAAGTATGTCCAAATAGGATGGGCATCGGGCCAGCCTAAGGCTTGATAAAGCCGGGTTTGGGTTGGTCCGAAGTCTTTGCAAGAGGTCCAAGCCCGGCCCGCTTAGTCATTGGGTTAGACCCGATTGTCAATTTTATGTTTGTTGGGTATGCGATTTGATTTCCACCTATACTTAAAACTCTTAACAATTCATATTTTAATATATCCAAAACTCTTAGCGACGTGCCAAAAAATTCTAAAAAAGCCATCGGCAATACACAAAAAGGTTTTAAGTCATCGGCGATGTGCCAAGAGTTTTTAAGTGAGCTGACTACCACTGTCATGCTATATATATATATATATATATATATATATATATATATATATATATATATATAGACTAGCGTTTTAAAGTCACTTAGCCATCTAATTAGAATCTTTTGATTTATCATGATGGGCGATTAAGAAAAAAACATGAAGAAAAAGGTGATGGGTACTTTTCTCATCGAGTCTTTGTTCTCACTTTTTTCTTCATGTTTTCTTTTATCCTTGCATCTGCATCTCATGAACAACATTGGTTAGATGGTTGGGTGTCTCTAAATAACAAAAGTCAATATTCACTCACTTGTGTGTGAATATATATATATATATATATATATATATATATATATATATATATATATATATATATATATATATATAGAGAGAGAGAGAGAGAGAGAGAGAGAGAATAAAAATGTAGAAAGGTGAGTTTTAGATATATATGTATACATCGGACCCCCAATACCAGCTCGAGCCAGCCCAACTCAACGAGTTTACTTTATCAGGTCGGTCTACTGTCAAACGACTAACCCAAGCCAAGCCCATCATGAGCAAGGTACCCAACTATCCATCCAGTACCTGCTCCGTCCCACCCTTATCAAGTATCCACTTTCCGTCTCACCCTTACCAAGTATCCACTTTAGATACAAGTAAGTGGATGGATTTACTTAAACTTAAAGTACCACCTGACTTAGTTTCATTCTTATGAAAAAAAAAAACGTGCTGATCACCAGCAACAATTGTAAGGACAAGGACATCTTTACATGATCATTGACATTCATTGTGGGTGATCCGATGATATGACAAGGACATCCTTTCTTTAAAAAATAGTTTTAGATGGACCACAGTCATTGACAGCGCTCTCAAACATGATGCCCATGCCAAATTTGTCAACTAATAGATGTATTTTAGTTCAAGGCACCGTTTGGTCAACATTGTAATATCTTGTTTTACAATTTGCCTCATTTTTTAGATAAATTCCTAACAAAACTATTCTGGCTACCAAACAACCCCCTTAAATAATGTCGAGTCTTATTAGATTTCTCTTGCACAATTGCTATACCTTCCTTCTTTGAAATTATCTTTCCTTATCTCTCTTTTTCGCTTCTTTGAAATTCTCTCGCTTTATCTTTCTCTTTCTTTTTTGGGTATGCGGCAGTTTGTATGTTGGTATATTATTTACGTTTGATTGCCCGGAAATATCTTGTCGAGCTAGAAATAAAATTCAAAAATTAGAATCCTTCCCAGTTTCATCAAACTTGTGATGGAAAATGTATCCGTTGAAACTGGATTGAAAATTTGTTTTCAGAAATTTGGTCCCACCCCAAGGGTGGGAAGAAAATGCAAGGATTCTTTTTTGACCGTTGCAAGGAACATCTTTAACAGAAAGACACGGCTTCTTTGATTTTAACAGTTCCAATTTTGATCCCCATCCATGCCCATAAATTTTGGAATTATAGGAACTCATTCCCATTTCCCTATTCCAGAATCAATTTCTGGAATGCTCATTCCAAAATTCTGATTCTCGGGAAGCAAATCTTACCTAAGGATTTTACGGTAATAAAGGATGCACCTGACTTTTCGAGATGGTAAAAACACTGCACCAACGTAGGCTACGTAGCATTTCCCTTGACAATTATAAGACTAACTTTTTTAGGGTTCAAATACACATCTATTGCTTGCACTATTAACCAAAATGGTATTTCAATTTTCACCAATGTAACTTAAACTAATCGTTGCCGAGATAAGTGACTAAAATATCCTGAACATTTATATATATACACAGACACACACACCTTATTCTTTTCAAGAACACCCATTAGTATTAGTACATGATTAGCTACATTAAATTTCGTTAGCAAATTAACTTTTATCAATATATAAACTCATTAGGTCATGAATCTTATTTCTTATTCGTGCTAGAAATTAAATTGCCCAAGAGAAGTTAAGGTGTACTGACAAAGATAAAATGAAATGAGCGTGAGTCGTGAACTATCCTGGCTTGTTACTAATAATTAACAATCGTGGTTCTTTTTATTTTTTTTCTTGTTCCCCTATAATTATTTATTACATTGAAAGTGAATTTTAAAAACATTGCTGAAAAAGACTGTGGCTGGCTCAATTATTAGATGCAATTGGTGCAATCGATTCATAATGTAAGACGAGGCCTGGCTTATCAAACCGGAGTAGGCAGAGCTGGTGTACGTACGAGTCGAGCCATGTCTTGCTTCCGGCAAGCTCTAGGCGAGCCGACCGTGCAGCCATCTAAGTTTGTCTCCGTTGTTCTATTCTTTTTATTTATGTTGTATTTTTTTTATTCCCTGCAGTCCCTGTAAATAGTTTCTATAGTCTTTTAGCAATAAATCCTTCCTATTAAGCATGGGCATCCGAGCCGGTCCAGTCCATGGCTCAATATAGTCAGACTCGGGCTGGGGTGAAGTTTTTTGTTGGTGACCCGAGCTTGGCCCACTTAGTTATCAAGTCGGGCTCTGCCATCAACTTTATACCCGTCAGTATCCGGTTCGATGTCCACCCTTATTCGAAATATTTAATAATATTTTAATAATTAGTGACATGTTGAGAGCTTCTAAGAGTGCCATTAGTGACATATGAAAAGTTTTTTAAGAGTGCTATGGACGACACACGAAGAGTTTGTAAGAGAATAATAAAAAATGTATCAAAAATTTCGAAATAAGCTGTTTGTTAGTATCATATGCCAATGAATATATAAATAGAAAAAAAATAAAGAGATGAAATATATATATATATATATATATAATCCAAACCCAAATATTCAACTCAGACCAGCCTGACCTAGTGATTTTGTTTTTATTGGGCTGACCCAAGAGTAAAAGAAGCAGCTCAAGCCGGGCCCATCAGTGGGCCAGGTACCTAACTACCATCGGGTATTGGGCCTGTTGTCCACCCTTGCTTCCTATGTCTCAACATTTTTTATTGGAAGGTCAAGAGTGAGAAGAAACTGTGCACTAATGAGAAGTGAAAAACTCTTTTCCTTCTCCCTTAGGTTCAGAACTGACTTATGATTAGGCCTGGGAATCGCGGGCCGGCACGGCTCGATTTGAAAGTGCCATTAAGAAAACAGATCGGATCATACCGACTCGCTACCTGGCCTGTTTATTAATGGGCCGGGCCGGGTACCGGACCTCGTCTTCCCAGTCCGAGGCCCAGCCAAGGCCAGTTTTTAAATTGATAGTCGGGCGGGTCGGGCCGGGCTGGGCCTGGCTATCTAGTCTAGATCTATCCCGTAGGGAAAAGGAGGAGAAGAAGAAAGAACAAACAAAGAAGGAAGGAGGTGGAAACGAAGAGGAAGAAGAAGTTGAGGAAGAAGAGGAACCGAGGGGAAGGAAGGAGGCGGCGCGGCAAAGGTAACTGCTTTCCTGTTCCCATTTTTCTCTCTCTGAGTCTCTCCTGCCCTCCCTGTTTGGGTTTGCCTCTACCCTTCCTGTTTGGGCATGCCTTTTCCTATTTGAATCGATGTCATCTTTCCTTGAAGGTCGACAGCTGCGGACCGGGGCGGGGCGGCAACAATGGCGGTGACTCAGCTCTTTCTTTTTCCAAAGTCTAAAAGAAAACCCTAAGTATAGTTCGAAATTGAAATGTACAGAATTTAACGGGGCCCAATGGACCAATTTGTTAACCAAGACCTAGCCCATTATGGTGGCTCGGCCAGCGCCCAAGCCTACTTATGATTAGTCCATTCAACTCGAGAATAACGATTATCATCCGCAAACAAAATGGACCATAAAAGAACTAAAGATCCAAAATATAGACAATAAAAAGGTGCTTTAAAATTTAGCAAAATAATAAATCATAACTCACCTTTTAGAGGTAATAAACAAATGACTTCAACAGTGAATAGTAGTTTTTACCCTTCACCAGCCAAACAATGAGCGGTCGTTTGTAAAAGATATTTCGTCAGTTTGTTGGCAGAACTTAAATTAATGAATAGTCAGATCTTTGAGAATTGTTTAAGAAAAAGCATGCCCTGATTAATAAAAGGTGGAGCGGTGCGGTGAAGAGATTATGTACGAAAGCAGATCTCCTCCTTACCTGCATCCTCATGATGAGATCGGAGCTGTGCTTCTTCTCAAACCGATGCTTGGTGAAATTAGCGCGCGCCTCCTCGATCGCCTTCCGGTCTTCCTCCGACCAGAAATCGGGTTCGAACTTCCACACCTCCCTCCCCACGTGATTGTTGGTCGTCCTCAGCCATGGATTCTCGCTTCCCTCCGCCACCTTCAGCCTCCACATCCTCCTTCCACAGAGAGAGAGATACGAAGAAGGAAGGACCTGGCAATGGTTGTGAGGGAGAGGGAGAGGGAGAGATGAACAAGGAGCTGGAAGTGGCTACCAACTACCAAGGCGTACTTGCGAACTCTCCGCTCTAGATGTAGGCATATAGCTCGGCGGGAAAGGAATTTAAAAAGAAAATTTTACAAAAGTGCTCCTAATAAAATGGGCACATCACAAGATCGTGTCATGCAGGGAAGTTTTTCCTCTAGCTGAATATTTGAAAGCTTGTTTCAGAGCACCCCATCTTTTACTCACTTAGGTAGGTTCAGAACGGTGGCGGAGCCACATATGGAGCAGTTTTTAAAGGGCGTCTTTAAATATTTAGCTTTATATATGTTGGTGCCTCCCTATGTTTAAATGAATGCCCCTTCAACCAATTTTTCTACCCTTGTTACTGGTTGGAACAAACTTATCTAAAAGACAATAGTGTCTATGTTCAACCGATGGCACAACCACATGTGGTTGTGGAAGTGGACGTCCTTAAATATTTACCTTTATATATATATATATATGCCTCCATACTTTTTTAAGTGTGTCCCTCTAACCAATTTTGATGGCTCTGCCATTGGTTGGAACAAACCCATCTTAGTTTAGATTGAGTGTGTGCCCCATTCTGGGCACACAACATATATACAAAGGTATTTTTGTCATAACTATAGCACATATAACTGGGTTCAAATTGGGTTGAGTTGGGACCACCAAATTGTCTATATTCAACCAGCGGCTGAGCCGCATGTGGGTCTGCATGGGTAGTTTTAAAAGGCATCTTTAGATATTCACTTATATATTAATCATATCAGTACAAACTCATTCTGTTTGAGTTGAGAAAGATCGAATTGCCCACGTCCAGCACTAAAATTTTACTCTTTCTCCCTCTATCTAAACCATGGATTGAAAATCCTCGTTCTCCCTCAATTCGTCAACCATGTCTGCAGCCACAGAGGAGAGTCAGTGTCAGCCTTCACTTTCTGCAAATAATCAGGTGTCGACAAGTATGTCCTCTCTTGCATATCTCTCTCTCTCTCCCCTGCATGTGCCTCCTTCCACGGCAGCTCGTCAGCAAGCGACACATCTTCACGTACATAACTATTTAAGGGTTTTTGTTCACATACTTTTTGTCACGTAGCAATGAGTCGGAGGCAGTGGGCCCTTCTTTCACAGTCCCGTACAGGAGCTTAACGCACAAGTGACAAGAGGAGGATGCCACCGCTTTTGGTATATGACATCACATGCACATGGGTCGCTACACCTATTTCGCTGTATATAATCAATTTCAACTGATAACAAGGGCCTTTTCTCTTTCTGGAAGAGTCTCGACTGTTCATTATGCCACCTCCTCAATAAAGAAGTCTAATCTTTTTAATGCTTGGTTGCGTGTGTTGAACTCTTTTAAAAGAAAGGTCATCTCACATCAACCCGCCTTCTCATCAGCGTTTCTGGGCAGAAGACGTGGACATGGCTCCTACTCTACTTCCGTGGTCTACCACTCTCTTCTTCAACCTATCGCTGCCCCCTTCCCATTCCAACTCATGTGTCCGCCTCCAAGGAAGAAGTTACATGCTTGGTTCATCATTTTCAACAAGCTCATTAGCAAGTCAATGTTTTTTATGCAACAAGGCCAATAGAGCTCTTTTCAACTTATGTTGGGAGTATGCAGTAGCACATAGCACAAAAGCTTTTCATGCATCATAAAACTATCCTTCCCCATTGGTATCCGAGCAGTATTTTGCACGTGATCTTCCCTTTTGTCCTCAAAAGCTTTTCATGCATCACAAAACTATCCTTCTCCATTGGTATCCGAGCAGTATTTTGCAGGTGACCTTCCCTTTTTTCCTCATAAGATTCGGAGCTCCAAGAGATGGCGTTTCCTTTGAAGGGTTTGCTTATGTTGCTTTTGATGGCACATTTGGATGATGCAGAACAACATTGTGAAGGCTTTTTGGCGCCGTGATCTTATCTCTAATTTTACTCGGCACTTTCACTTCAGCATCTGATTGTTTGTGTGTTTTACATCCATTGCATTTGGATGTGGTTGGTTGAAATGAATTTGTTTTTAGCTCTCTCTCTCTCTCTCTCTCTCTCTCTTTCTTTTATTTCAATTGTATAGTAAAAGGGGACACTAATCCATTGCCTGGTTTGTCGCTTATTCGGGGCATGACTCCCCCTACATCTAGATGAAACGACATTTTATTAACTAATATTCTCAAAAAAATTGTTTTTTTTTTCCCATGGAGGTAATTTTTTTGGCCTCCAAATGAGAAATCCTATGCTCCGCCACCCGGCCCGAAATGTTATCGGGCATGGGCTTGATAACCATTTTTTAATAGATATTTTATTATTTTTATATATAATTATAATATTTTGTTATGATTTTTAATATTTATATATTATTTAATATTAAAATATATATTTTATAATTTAATTGAGCTGGGCTTATACTCGGTTTCAGGTGTTTGACTGCCCCGAGCCCAGACTTACTTGTGTTGTGTGGTTTCTTTGAATAGGACGGGTGATGGGGCCGACTTGGCCCAGTTACCTTTCAATGATTGAACTAAAGCTGAGTCCAATAATGAACGTGCGTTTGATAGGCTCTGCTGGTACCCAGCCTGGCCCAACTATTATTTTTATAAAACCCACTGAAACCCAGGCAGTAGTGCCAAAAAAAAAAAAAGATAAAAGAAAGCTGTTCTCCTTTTTATAATATAATGTGCTCACCCACCCCCTAAAACTACTATCCGTCTTTTTGAATTCTTTATAATTATTTCTAAATTAATGAGAAATGTAATGTTCTTCATTGCATTATTTATTACTTTGGTCTGTGTTTGAAGGCACAAAGCTCGTTGTATCATTGTATGAAGCCTTACCTCAAAAAGTTTTTTTTTACCATGTAGTAATTATCATTTATTAACGTTTTTATTGCAATTCCATCAGGCCAGTAAACTGGCCCGGTGGAGGCCTATTTTATTTTCTGGGCGGGCTGGAGACCCTTCAGGTCAAATCGGATGGGTACTGAGTACAAGTAAAGTATCCTGTTTGATGTCCACCCTTGATATTAAGAACCCAGATGAACATTTCTTTCTTCCTCATCTTTGATTGCTTCTTGGGGTTGTAGGATCTCATTCCTCAGCCTGTTGGTTCAACCTTTCTTCTTAGAAAACTTCGATCTTTTTATTACTCAGCGGGCGTGGGTATTCTATTGGATTTTGTCTCTCTTCAGTTTCTTCCACTATTTTGGTTTGGGGTTTTCAAGAATTGGTGGTTGCATGTATCATCTATTCAATAAACAAAGTCAACATGAAAATGAAATTTTTAATAAAAAAAACTTATATTTTCTTTCACTACTATAAAGATGGCACGTGTAAGAGAGGAAAAGTCGTTGAATCAGATTTTAGTTTTTCCATTCCTTGCATCAACTTTCTGTTTGAGGCATTTCTTATTGAGCATAAATGATGTTATATGTTAAGCCGTTTATACAGGACTATGTATTAAGAGCCAGAAATGACCTAGCTGCATGGGCGAAACCAATATTTTTTCATGAAGGTTGAACTATAGTATCAAAATTTTGACAATATCATTTTTTTAAATTTTTATACAAGATAATAACATTTTTTAAAATTTATATGCTAAAAAAAATTATGGAAAACTGAAGCCCCTGCCTACCCCTTAGCTCTGCTATGTCTTTCTGCTGAGACTAAAGAGCAAAAAGTAGAAATTGGAAAAATAAGTTTCTTTAGAAAAAACAAAATGTCCTTTCATAAAACTGTTGAACACCGGTCCGCGTTAGTCACTTTCAATTAAAAAAAAAAAAGTGAAGAACTTGTACGATTGGTTAGAATAAAAAATATGTTTACTTTTAATACTACCTTACGTTGAAAGAAGAAGAGCTGCGGCCGAGTTTCTAGCTACAGGCAATCTTTTTGAAAAAAATAAATAGCTGAGGGGCACTAATATGAAAATAAGCAAAACGAGGCTATGAGACACAAATATGTAAGTAGTTTGTATTAGTCTATTTAACTAGGGCTGGGCGTCGGGCCGGGCCGCCGCCGGGCCGGCAAAATCCCGGCCCGGCCCGTTAGGCCCAGTAATTTAAAAAAATATATATTTTTTTTAATTTTTTTGTTTAATAATATATATTTTATTTTTAATAAATATTTTTAATATTTAAAAATATTATTTTATAATTTAAAATTATTTTTTTAATTAAAATGGGCCGGGCCCGGAATTTGACCCGGGCTGGCCATTACCGGGCCGGGCCCGATACCCACCCTTGCATTTAACCAGACAGCTGCCCACACAAGCCCACATGCATCTAAGCGGCCGTTTTGTTGGGATCCTAGAAAGATACAGCTCTCGGAAAACAATTAACTAAGACTTGCTCCAGGTCTGATAACGGCCATGGCCGCAGCAACATGCTATCGTGTGGCTGCATTCAACAAGTTAGCTCCCACTACAACAGATTCTTTCCGCGAGAAAAGAGAAGAGAGGTAGAGAGGAATATGCCGCCTGTCGGTGGCATCGTGGCCGACTGGCCATGCTTTAGAGACAAACCATCTTCCTTTTTCTTTTTCATTCCCATTATTTTTTGGACAATTTATTCATTTGTTTTCTTGAACCATGTTTGTCAGTTTATCGTTACTTGAGAGATCTACTGTCTAACAAAAGGTTGAAACCCCTAGTCAACCCTCATCCTTGTAAGATACAAAACTTGTTTTTGATACTTTTGGGTATCCCCTCTCCTTGCCACACTTCAATTTGCATGTTGGTACCTCTTTTTTAGCAACACAAAGAGTTGATGCCTCAATTATTTGAAATGGATTATATTTGTGTCTCATTTTATTTGTTCACTCCCTCCATTCCTTTTGAACCCTGCTTATTTCATCTCGTTCAATTTTCAATTGATTCACTCAAAGAACTACTTGAGTGAAAGACAATGATGGATTTATTAATAACTATAAAGGCAATATATTATGAAGTTAAGAGTTTCAGCTTGTTTTTTCCTTTTTGTCTCGAGTTGTTTGATGGCATGGAAGAATTTAACGTGGTAAATTTACCATGGTAAATTTTTCTGAAAAAATTTACAAGATGAAATTTCTCCCTCTTTCAATTTGAGGCCCTGTTTGATGACATGATAGAATTTAACATGGTGAAATTAATCTTGTTTGATGCACATGATAGAAAATTTGAGAGACATTTTTTAGGATTGTTAGTAGTAGTTTTTTTTTTCAGAAAGACTAAAGTGTCTTGCAACAGTAAATAGGACAAGCAGGATTAGGAGGAAGCAGCGGACAACCACAACTACACTGTCGAAGCAAATGGATGGCTGCGTATGAGGAAACAACAACAAGAACTTGAGAGAAGCAAACACAAGCCCACTTTAAACAGAAAATAGAGCAAATAGGAGCCCATATTTAGCAATCAAGGCAAGCAGCTTTAGGAACCAGCAGACCATTGCAACTATACAAGGGAGTATATGGTTGTGTGTGATGAAACAACAATGAATCAACTCAAAGAACAACAGAAACAACATGGGAGGAAGAAAAAGCAAAGACTTTAGAAGAAAAGAGAGAAAGAGAGCTGCAGAGGAAGAAAGAAAGGATAAAAAAGAAAGAAAGGAAGGAAAATTAGGTGATGAACAAAAATATGGAAAACCCCCAATTTACTTTGCAGAAGAAGTTGTCAAAATAAAAACATCACAAACATGTTCCCCTCGCAGAGAGGAAGGGGCGAGAAAGAGAGGCGACAGTGAGAGAAGAGAGGCAGCGAGAGAGGACATGAAGGAGAGAGTGAGAGGAGAGGGGAACGAGATAGGAGAGGGAAAAACAGAAATTCCCTGTTGACGATGGTGTCTGAAGGCCTGTGTGTGAAGAAAGAGAGAGCGAGAGAGGAAAGGAACGACAGAGCGAGATAGCAAGAGAGGAGAGGAAGGAGAGGGCAAGAGGCGACAGCGGGGAAAGAGGCAGCGAGAGAGGAGAGGAAGGAGAAGACTGAGAGGGGAAAGAGGAAGCGAGAACGAGATTTGTTTGAGAGCCGTTATCTGTGGTAAAAAAGTTCGAGCTCTCAGCTCGGACTTTTTTTCGGGTGAATCTTTCCTTCGGCAAACAGAATTTGCGGGTGAATTTTTTAATAGCGTTTGATGTGCACACCACTCATCAGGGTGAATTTCTCCTCACCGTACAATTTTCACCTGATGCACAGGATTTTTGTTGTGCATCAAACGGGCCCTAAAAGATAATAGTTGGCAAGAGCGTACGTGTCTGTATTTGTGAATCTTGCCTGCTAGTTTTTCATTTTGTCACTAATCTGTTTATGTCAACAAGGTAAACCTTTTGCATGGATGAACAACAAATGCCAACATTTTTGCATGGGTGAATATCAGATTAGTGGTCATCGGCCAGTACACTGGTAATAGCAGAATGAAAGGAACAAAACAAGGAAATGCTAGCAAAACATTTTTTCCTACTTGTGGTGTAGATTACCTAGTCTATTAAGGCTAAACATATAGCAAAACACCTTTTTTCCCTACTTATGGTTTACATAGCCTGCTCCTCCAACACTCCATTTGAGCACAAAACCCTCGTCTGTCCTCGCACGTAAAAACCATGCCCCAATCTGTGGCCCTTAGAGGGTGTTTGAGAACGGTAACATACCATTCCAAGTACACCTTTGTTCTTGAAAATGGGTGACACTCACCAAATGCCGGACGGAATACCGGGGAGGACAAGTGTTCTTGCATCCTCGGAGAACACATCGTAGCTGAAACGCCATCACCCCTAGAACATGAGAGGCTTTCCTCTTCCTCCTCTTCTTCTTCATTTGTTGTTGTTCCTCCTCCTCCTCTTATTCTTCTTTTCCATTGGAGGACCTTTTAGAAGCAGTAGTTGAGCAAATCTGGATATCAAAGGTGAGCATTGGTTTCTTTATACGTACGATTTCTGGTGGCTCCTCTTTTTCTATGGAAATAGAGAAGAATTTTACCTTTCCTAGGATTTTAGATGTGCGTCAGATTCCAAATTTTATAGGTGTTTCAATCCGGTCCAAATGAATGTCGATCTCTTTTTTTTTTTCTCACTAAAATTTCTTTGAGAAGTAAAATATTCCATGCTGAATATTGAGGGTTAGATATGAGCATTGTTTCTGCAAAAGTTTAATTCCATTTGAATCAATTTTTTGAACCCTTAGAGGTAGGGGATGATGATGATGATGATGATGATGATGATATATATGTATATATATATATGTTTAAATAGTATTTTATTATCTTCCTCTTAAATAAATGTGTTAGTCATTCTCTCTTTGCCGCCCGGTGTTGGAGGGGGGTGTTGGGCTAAGGCAACTTCATGATTGGAACAAATCTTGTATTTGTCGCATCGCGCTGCACATCTGCCAGGATGATGCCCCCTGAGTGAATTTTATCAGGAAGAAATATTTTTCTTTTCATAGCTTCTGGACCTTAAAGTGCCCTAAAAAGGAGTCTTGGTTCTTCAAAGGGGTTAGGAAAAGCTGGATTCAAATACAAGATCAAGTTAGGTGGTCTGTTGGTATCGGCTCTATTCGGTTTTAGACGGACAACTGGGGTGGCTTTCCCCTTATTGCTCATTTGAATTCCTTGGAAAGATCTGCCTTGAATTCTCGCTGAAATTTTTCATTAAGCAGGTCCTTGATTCTGATCTACCTATTCTTGACAACTTCGAGGATTTTCTTTCCCGTGTGGGTATGGAGAGACCTAACTTAGAACCGCAGCAAGACCTCCTTCTTTGGCATAACTCTCCTGCCTCTAACATTAAAACATTTGACGTGTGGGAGGTGGTGAGTTAGAAATTTGACGAGGAGCCTTGGAGGAAGTTAATTTGGTCTCCCCATGCTCATCGTAGAGCACAGTGGTATGTTTGGCTGGCTTGCAGTGATCGTCTCCCTACTTTCGATAGACAAAAGAAAAGTGGCATTTTTTTAGTCAATAGATGTGCTCTTTGTCTTCAAAATGAAGAGTCAACTCACCACGTTCTTTTTTCTTGTCCGCATTCATATAATATTTGGGAGTTCATTACTTCTAAGTTCAAGAGAAGTTATAACCCCCAACGCACCATTGTCTTGGAGTTAAAACATTGGTTCTCTTGTAGCTTCAAAAGAGGGTGGCTTATGGAGCGCTGGAAAATCTGTTTTCATATCATTCTTTGAAAAATATGGTGTAGGCACAATTTGGCCATCCATAAAGAAGATACCTCGACTCCTAAACAAGACTATCATGCCGTCTGGCGGATTGTGTTTATGGCTTCTATACCATCACGAGGATTTCTGTAGAGGACAAAAAAGACCTACAAGTTTGGTTGTCTATGAGGATTGTTCCTGACAAGTGCCCGTGTATTCTGACTGGTCAAGCTTGTCTGCAACTTGCCTCTGTTGCTTCTAATGGTAAACAGCTGATCGCCTTTTTGTAAAAAGATTCAAATGGTTTGCATCGTCAACATGGTGTAGCGTGGTGGGAGGCCAACAATGAACTACCTGAACACACTATCCTTTGTCAGCTCTTGATGGGGGGTGGTGTGGAGAGATTTCAGAATATATTACTAATTTCCAACAACAAGCCTTAGGTTCAAAGACTTCGGGCCATGTTTGAAGGACTTCGACCCTTTCAGAGGTGGCATAACAACTACAACAACTTATTTCATAGAGTGAAAATTTTGCAACAATAATCTGCTCTTAATATTTTGTCTCTTTTAACCCAAGCAATGTAAACGGTATATTTAGTTCCTTCAGTTTTGGTGCCTCTTGGTTTGTTTCCATTCCTTATGGGGCCTTTCCCCCGCAGGGTTGTTGTCACACCCCGACCTTTTGACACTCAAACATTTTTTTTTTCTAAACATAAAGCATCGAGGCGTGACTACACTACAATTCGAAAAGACGATGAGCCAATGAACCAAGCAATTCCAAACAATGGGGCGAACTTTCATTAATGCAATCCTTTCAGTTCATACAAAATCACACCTATGCGTAACAAAAATGCCCCAACTGTATAATTGATGCCTAACAAAAACAAGACATCAATAAAACCAAAATAAGACGCGCCGGCACTACAAAAAGACCCAAAACCTCCCCAGTAGGACGTGAGTGAAGCCATCTGCTCAACCTGCTGCCCCGGGTCCGCCAAAACCTGAAAAGGAAAACAACTGAAGGCTTAGCCTTCGCAGTATGGCAACAAGCCAGGAAAATACCACCCATTTCAGGTGAGATTCAAATAGACATAAATATCAAATCATATTTTCTCATGTTGTGTCAAGGTACGACACACAAGGGCCACTCAATGGCCATAGTCACTAACCTTTCCAATCACATGCAAGCATACCTAAACATCTCACTTGCATTTGCAACACAACAATTACATTCACTTCAAACACATACCATCAATCATATTCAATACATTTTCTTTAACTTCAGTGTATTACAGTTCCTGTGGGTGCAACATAGGCACGTGCACACCATGGGCGGCCTACAGCCGAGAGACAACCCCCGTGGTGGCCCATAACAGTATGGATCCATTTCATCCGCTGCAGCGGTAGAGCACTCATCCTTGGCTGTGTGAAGTCCAAGGTGAGACACTCTGCCTTCCCTAGGACACCCAGGTTGGGAAGGCGGGAGCCCACGCTCCAAGCACAACACACAACAGTACCCTGGGGCCTTGCACCGCCTGCGCTCCGAACAGGCGAGACCAGTGGCAAGAACATAGAGGGGACGTCTCCCAATCACATAGCCACATCCCACTGGCCTCACATCTTTTAATCATTCTTTATTAACATTAGATTAACACATTCACCATTGACTGGCTAGCTCATGAGGTTGGTGCACTTCTCGAGTGCACCCACACCTCCAATTGCCTCCACAAGAGGTCTGCACATACTATAACAGTCATTGCTAGCCGTCATACAGTACGGGTACCACTACCCTCTATTTCATCCATTTGCATTGTTGCCCATGGCAACACACATGCAACAACATACACATTCATATCAATCATCACATTCATCCTCACATCAATCACATCTTTGAAAAACTTAGCCAATCCACAGAGAGTAGTCTCGATCTGCAGTTG